>VKOC01005446.1:0-18779 GCA_009364415.1 Spea multiplicata | reverse complement strand
TAATCTCACTGATTAGTGAGCTGGGCTCCAGTGACCTGCATTCAACCTGCAGGAGGAGCTCGAGAGTTCTCAAGAGGGTCTGGATAGATAATTTTTATATTGTTGACTCCATCGTGTTGATCGCTTCCTAAGCTGTTTTAGCCTGCCGCTGGTGGCCATTTTTCTTGTGGGGAGGGCTTTCCTCCCCGGATCCACGGTCAGCCTCACTTGTGAGGCTTCCGTAGATGCTGCAAAGCCGCTGATCGTGGCGAAAACGTGGCAATGCAGCTGTTTAACAGCAGCCCGTACATGTATGGGCTTGTCATTATCACATTGCACTGCAAGCCCATACATGTACAGGCTTTGTCATTAAGGGGTTAATACTGAGTAAGGATGTCATTAAAGATAAATGATATTGCTTGCCAAAACACAAATACATTTTCTGATAACCTTAATATAGTTTTGTAGTGGTAACATAGCCCCTAATAAGTAAGACAGGTGCAGGAAATAAACCACAGACAGAATATGCAGTTAATATCTGGATGGGGCGCACACGGCAGGTAAGCCCACTTGCAGGGCCCACGGCAGATATCCCACTTGCAGGGCACTCAGCTTTGGAGTCCACCTGTGGGGCGCTGGCCGCAGATCAGGAACCAAAACAGGAACAGATCAGGAATCAAAACAGGAACAGATCAGGAATCAAAACAGGAACAGATCAGGAACCAAAACTGGCAGTCCTATAACGTTAATGTCAAGGCCCAGACTGAAGGGCTGGGCAGGTTTATGACGGTAGTGGAATACAGGTAATAAGGTGCAGCTGGACATGATAATCAAGTCTGAGTGCTTCAGAGTGACAAGGACGGCCACTAGTGGTTGGAAACGGAAAATGAGCAGCACAGAGTGAAGATAATTCCAGACTGCGAAGGGTGGACGTTACATGCCCCTGCCGCAAGGAGCAGCCTCCGGATGCTCACAGAACTGTGGAGCGGTGGTCTCAACGTCTGCGGTGAGACTTCTTCTTTCTAGCATGTAGTGCTTTCTCAAACCCATGCAGACCTTCACGACATATCACATTTCCGTTGGAAGTCACTACAAGATCTGGTGACAGTGCTTCTGCTGTGCTGAGTTGGGCCGATACTGAATGAACAGGTGCGTGAGAACCGCAATGAACAGGTGCGTGAGAGAAAGGCAAGTTCTTTTCTTGTCTGTGGATGCGACAGGGTATGCTCCTGCTTTGTGACGTTGCTGACGTCATATGAAGGTTCCTGGGCATGGGGTTTCTCAATGTGGGTTGCAGACGGTTTGACTGGTTTGTGTGGACAATACGTTATCCTGTGGCCAGTCCCTCTGCAATAAAAACATAAGTCGTCCTCTTGTCTTCTCTGTTTTTCTTTTTTGGTAAGCGGCTCTCGCTTAAAGCTCTTTTTAGCAGCCTTCTTACTTTCTGTCTGAGACTTGGTCTTTGTGTCCATGCAATCAGCTTCTAACACAGTCCTTACTGACTTGCATAATTGGAGCACACATTCCGCTAATAATTCCAATACTGCAGGTATCCCCGTGGACTCCTTGTAATGGCCTTGACAATTATAGTAGCCCTTTTCTGAACTTTCTCCAACACATCTATATCCTTCTATAGATATAGTCTCCAGTACTGAACACAATACTCCAAGTGAGGTCTCACCAGTGCTCTGTACAACAGTGTGAGCACATCCCTCTTTCTACTGCTAATACTTCTACCTATACAACCAAACATTCTGTTAGCATTTCCTGTTGCTCTATTGCATTGTCTGTCTACCTTTAAATCCACCCCTAAATCCCTTTCCTCACATGTTGAGGTTAGGAAAGTATCACATATTCTAAACTCTGCCCTTTGGTTTTCATGTCATAGATGCATTACTTTGCATTTATCCATATTAAATGCCATTTGCCAAAACTCTGACCACTTTTTCCATTTTACATAAATCATTTGCCATTTGGCTTATCCCTCCATCCACCCTGTTGCAAACTTTTGTGTTGTCAGCAAAAAGACACACCTTACCACTAAGGCCATTTGCAGTATGGCTAATAAAAATATTAAAGAGAATGGGTCCAACTACCGATCCCTGAGGTACCCCACTGGTAACTCCATTGAGTACAACCCTTTGTTGTCTGTCACTCAGCCGCTGCCTAATCCATTTAACAATAATAGGATCTCAACTCAGAGATTACAGTTTATTGATAAGTCTGCTACGTGGGACCTTGATCATTTACTTCAGTCATTCAATCAAAAAAATCAATAAGATTAGTTTGGTATGATCTTCCTGAGGTAAACCCATGTTTTTGATCTTGAAACCCACGTGTCTCCAATTGTTCAACAATCCTATCCTTTAACATAGTTTCCATTAATTTCCCCACTACAGTGAATGGGCACAACATTCGCTAATTTCCAGTCCTTTGGGACGACTCCCGTTAACAATGATTTGTTAAATAAATCCGTGCAGTTTTGCTAGTATACCACCAAGCTCTTTTAATAACATGGGGTGTATCTCATCAGGCCTCATCAATTTATTTATCCTTACCTTAGACAACTAAAGTAGAACCTCTCCCTCGATAAGCTTACATGTATCAAATTACATCAAATCAAATCAGATGTCTTTTTTCCTAACTGAGGTTCCTTTCCTTCATTTTCATTACATAAATATTCGTTGAGACAATTCTCTCTTTTGTGTCTGATTTAGCAGCTCTTATAACTTGCTTTGCTTCTTTCTAATTTTATAGATCGCTTCCTAAGCTGTTTTTCTTCCGGGGAGGGCTTTCCTCCCCGGATCCATTGTCAGCCTCACATGTGAGGCTTCCGTGGATGCTGCAAAGCCGCCGATAACGACAGCCTGTACATGTACGGGCATTCTCTTTATCACGGTGCACGGCAACCCCGTAAATGTACGTGGATTGTCGTTAAGGGGTTAAAGGCATTTTTCATTCTTTGATACCTGAGTTGTCGGATGATGGACCATATACATCGAGTCCTGAAGCCTAAGACACTGCCCACCACAGTGGCGCGAGATGTGGTGCTCCGCTTACATTATTTTAACCCCTTCGTGAAAAAGGCTGATTTTACTTGTTGTACCGCCCGTGACAATGGGCCCGTTTTTAACATTTCTGCACTGCTCGTGTTTAGCTGTAATTTTCTCTTTCCCGTTTGCTGAACCACACACATTAGATATTGTTTTTTTCAGGACAAAGAAGGGGCTTTCTTTAGATGACATTGTTTTGAATTGTATCATAATTAATTTACTATTAATAAAGGTATAAAATATGTGAAACAATTTAAGAAAAAAATGGACTGTTTCTAACTTTAGTTGAAAAATCTTTTACTCATCTATAAAAAGATAATGGAAAAACCTGCTAAATATATTCTACTATTTGTCCTGAGTTTAGAAATACCCAATGTTTTTATGTTTTTTTGCTTTTTTCTACACATTATGGGGCAATAAGTACAGGTAGCATTTTGCTATTTCAAAGCCATTTATTCCAAATCTGCTAATTCTTCCCCCCGTGTGCCATTTCGGGTATCTTTGAAGCCGGCCAATGCAATCTACCCCATCAAGTCATATATTTTTGAAAACTAGACAGCCCAGGGTATTCCAAATGCTAGTATTTTAACTCTTTCCAAGCACCATATCTACCACCAGTCTTTGTCAAACTTTGTGGTAGTAATTTTTTTTGCATTTGTTTTTTCACACACATTTTACTTCAGGTATGAATTAAAAGGTTCTCGTATATGCCACTATCACAAAATATGTGTTCAGCAACATCTCCTGAGTACAGCGATACCTCACATGAATGATTTTGCCTGGGGCAAAAGGGCCACATTTGGGGCATGCACATTTTCAATGTTGAACTTTGGCATTTGGGGATCCACTGCCCATGCCCTATTTGGTACATCTTTCAGCCGGGCAATTTCAGTGTGCCCAATAAACCCATATATTTTGGAAAACTAGAAACCCTAGGGTATTTCAAATGCTAGTATTTTAACTATTTGCATGCATTTTACCACCAGAAATTTTTCAAAGTTTGCAGTAGTATACTTTTGTGTGTATTTTTCCCCCACACACCTATGTCATGTATGAATTTACACCTCCTGGTATATGACGCTGTCACATGACACCCCAATATGTGTTCAGCAACATCTCCTGAGTACAGTGATACCCAACATGGGTTTGTCATTTTTGGGGGAACTAAAAGGCCACATTTGGTACGTGTGCATTTTTCTAATTGGAAATTAGATGTGTGGCCATCCTTCCCCCCGTGTTAATTGGGACATTGTTGAACCTGGCCAATTCAATTTACCCAATCAAATCATACATTTTTTAAAAGTAGACACCCCATGGGCATTTAATATGCCAGTATTTTAACTCTTTCCATGCGAGAATTGTTTTAAGCTAATATGCTAATTTTAGGACTTGCCTCACAAAAATATATTTTTTATATATATAATTTATTTTTTTGCCTTTTTTAAAATTTTTTTGTAACATTTTTTTTCAACTTGAAGGTTCCACTGATAGTGACATCAGTGGGAAATTATTTTTTTGCATTTTACTGTTTTTTTTTTACTAATTTTTTTTCTAATTATTATTAATTTTATTTTATTTTTTAATTTATTTTTACTAATCACACTGTGATTAGAAAGCTGGGCTCCATTGACTTGCATGGTGGAATGCAGTACCTGTATTCAACCCGCATGTGGAGCCAGAGTTCTCTAGAGGGTCTGGAGACCATCTAGCGAACTCTTTCATCTTTATTGTTTTTTTTCCTGGTCCGCCGTCATCTTGCTGATGGATCGGTCACAGTCCATCCAGAGGTAATTTTTGGTGTCGCTGGATGCCCTTTGATCGAGGCATTCCAGCGACACCATTTAAGTTTAGGAGTGGATCATTGATCGCCTCCTAAACGCTTTTAAAACGGGCGTCCGCCACCATACAATGTATGGCGGATGTTGACGCCCCGGGGAGGGGCCAGAGATGGCCCCCAGTGCCGATTGTGGCGTTGCTGAATGCCTCGAGGTCGAGGCATTACAGCAACGCCGTTTGGGTGCACAAAGCGAAAGTAGATCGCTTTCTGCACCCGTTTAAAGACCCCTTGATGACAATTGCCGGTCCTGGCACGTCAATTGTCGTAAGCGACATGTTTTTCCGTGACGTGCCCGGACCGGCAATTGTCATCAAGGGGTTAAAGTGAAGACGACCATCCTCTCTCCCGCCAGGATCAACACTGCATTCTCAGCGCTGTACACTGCCGTCTACATCTACTCGGATTTGTCAGCAACTACATTGGTGGCATGTCGCCGGTTCCCTCCACTTACCATGGCTCTTTGTATAAATGTGAACCCGTATAGATGGGGCTATCCAACAAAACTCATCATCACGAAGAACGGCACTCCATATGTGGTTTTGACCCCATCGGAGGGACTACAACTTCTGCGGCAATGGAACATTGTTGCTGATGACTTGGGGATATCTGAACCGGGGCCTCATCTTCCCTGCCACGCTGCCTTTCCCAGGAGTGGGAGACAGTTCTGGACAAACGCACAAAATCGGGACCATCAAACACAACCTGAAGTTGTGCCTCAAATGACTGGTTTGAGACACTTGTGGGGATCCACTTTCAGCTTTCCTCAAGACTGTGAGTTAAGCCCTTGAGCAGTGTGTTGATGATTACGGTTTATGGGGTTTGTTTTTCCCCTCTTCCCCTCCAATTTTTTCCCAAGGCAGTTTTTGGCTTTGTTATGATTATGTTTTCTGTGCTCTTCCCTAGGAATGTCACACAGAGGTTCTCTTTTGTTGTATGGGGCTTTTGACCTCCATTTGACTTTCTAATGCTCCGCATACATGACACACACACGTATTTGCGACTTTCTGTTTCTGTTTATATTTGTATCCGGTTTTTCTTCTAATATGTTTTCCAATATGTGAGGCTTCTGCCTTAGTATGGCCCTATACCGGTACGCTTACGTTACACACACGGGGATATGTTTGCAGTATTGGGTTTATAATCTCTTTGCTATATGATCTTCACTTGACTTGACACGCCTTCTTCTTATATGTGGCGAGGGTTTTCTCTAGGTGTGTAAGGCTCCTGTTTCTACTGTGTTTTCTGATGCTATGCGCATATGAAACACACACACAAAGATATTTTTTTGTACAGTAATGCCTGTTTCTTAGGTGGAACGTGGATTTTCCACAGAAATGTGAGACTCCTGGCTTTGTATGGTTCTATGCTGCTACGCACACATGACACGCACGCACACACACACACACTGAGATATGTCTGCAGTATTACATTTATATCCTCTATGCTATATGCCTTCCACTTGAATTGACTCACCAGATTCTTCTATTAGGCAAGAGTTCTCTCTGACTATGTGAGGCTCTTGCCTTATTGTGCCTTATATTGCTATGCACATATGATACACACATGGAAATATGTTTGTAATATTATGTTTATATATGTGTCCGATGAACCGCCTAGGATCAGCATGTTACTCTATATGTCCTCTCTCAGGGGTGTTCAACATGCGGCCCGCCGGACTTCGAGGTGCGTTAGCAGGGCCGGACTGGGCCCCAGGGAGATTTCCCAGTGGGCCGGCACTCAGAGATGCCATTGAGGCAGTTGTATGGCCACCTCCGCCAACCGCTTCATGATTTTGAAGCAGCTGGCGTGCAGGCACCATGCCCCCCAGTGCCTTAGTGAGGCTCTTCGTCCAACCCCTTTGAAGATGCAACGTGATGCTCAAGGGGGCGGGCTCACACGGAAGAGTTCCCCGTGACGGGGAGAAGAGCATGTCGGAGGAGAGAAGTCTGCTGGGAAAGAAGCCAGCAAACAATTCATATATTAGGGTGATAGATGGTAGGCGACCCATATTCAAAGGGGGTCTGCCTGGGGGCCAAAATTCAATAATACAAAAAGGGGGCAGCTGAGGTTTATAAGCACAAAAGAGGGGGTTGGCACATCACATAAATCAGTACAAGAATACAATACACATGGATATGGGGGCATTACATTAACCAGAACAAAAGGGGGTGGGGGCATCAATACACAAGGGAGGGAGGCTGGCTGGGGGCATTACATAAAAATCAATATACAAGGGTGTGGGGGCATAAATGCACAAAGGGAGCTGGCTGGGGGCACAAATACACATGGGGCAATAAACAAGGGTATTGGGCGGAGTACATTTATTCTAAAGGGGGACCTGGCTGGGGCATCAATACACAAGGGGGCAAACACGCAAACAACAAAGTAGTTTGGAAAGCATTTTTTATGCTTTGTGTAGCTTAACCCATCCTGATGCGGGTATCGGTGTGGCAGAGCCTGTCCTAATTTGTGTGTTTGGGTGTCAGTGTGGCAGAGCCTGTCCTGGTGTGTGTGTGTTTGGGTGTCAGTGAAAGAAATACCAACAACAAAAGTTGTGGTGGGTAAAGGTGATGGAAAACCCTTCCACTTAAAATTAAGGGGCTAGTAGAAGCATTATTAAACACTCATCTACAGACATCAGACAAGCCAGAAGACTTGTTTTTTTTCCTCATAAATCTCATGGTGCTGCCACAACCACAAGGGATTCTGGGTAGGCACATGCAAATAAGGTCAACAGTGATCACCTTTTGCCTCTATATACACTTTATACATGGATCCCTTGAAAGTAATTGCCCACTGTACTTTAGACAACACTCAGGAAGAGGTGCAGTAGCCGGATCACCACTCATGGACAGCTGTTTCATTCTTAATGGGACTCGTCAGCATGAGGTTGTGATACTGGCTTAATATGAGGCTTGGGGAAGTCTCATATAACAATAAAAGTTATGGTGGGTAAAGGTGATGGAAAACTATCCATTAAAATTAAGGGGTATCAGTGTGGCAGAGCCTGTCCTGGTATGTATTTGGTCATCTGTTTCCTGGTACTTACTGTAGGAATAAAGTTATTTATTTTTTACTTAATCAGAGATAAAACAGACTCCTGAATTTGTAGTCGCTTCAGAGGACAAAACTTTCAAGGCCCAGAAATCAGCGAGAGAAAAAGTAAAGGTTTTGTGTTATTTACTCTATTTCTGTCTGCATATTTTATCAAAAAGGATTAGTGGTACTAAATTGGGGCTTCAGCCGTCCTGTGTATGATGACTTTTTTAGTGTACTGATTTACTCCCAATCCCATCACATAAGGTTCTATCTTGTATTATCTGCCGAGCACTGATGTCATCCTGTAACGTTTCACCCTTCGCTGTCTGGAATTCTTTACACTCTGTGCTGCTCATTTTCTTTGCCAACCACTAGTGGCCACCCCTGTCACTCTTCAGCACTCAGACCTGATTGACATGTCCAGTTGCACCTTAGTTCCTGGATTACACGGCCTTTATAAACCTGCCCAGCCCTTCAGTCTGGGCCTTGACATTAACGTTTCTGGACTACCTGTTTTTGATCCTGTACCTGTTTCTGATCCGTTCCTGATCTGTTCCTGGGTTGCGGCCAGTGTCCCACAAGTGGACTCCCGAGCCGAGTGCCCTGCGAGTGGGCAATCTGCCGTGTGCGCCCCATCCAGAGGGCTACCTGCTGTGTGTGTCCCATCCAGAGGGCTACCTGCCGTATGCATCCCAACCAGAGGGCTATCTGCTGTGTGCGCCCCATCCAGAGGGCTACTATCCGTGCGCCCCACCAGTGGGCTTCCAACCAAGAGACTTTCCATCTGTATATGTTGTTTTACAATCATCTGCAATACAGATTATATCATATACTCCTGTGGTTTGTTTATTTACGCCTGTCTTTGGTATCCCCTGAACCTGGGCTCCTGTCCTACCTGTGTAACCGGTCCGTGACAGAATGTCAAAGCCATGTCAAGGAGTCCGCAGGGATACCTGCAGTGTGGAAGCATTGGCGGGCTGTGTATTCCAGTCATGCAATTCAATAAGGACTGTGTTGGACGGTGTTGGACCGTGTCATGAAAATGACCACCACTCTACAGGTCTGCGAGCATCCGGAGGCTGCTCCTCGCGGTGGGGCTATGTAACGTTTCACCCTTTGCTGTCTGGAATTCTTTACACTCTGTGCTGCTCATTTTCTTTGCCAACCACTAGTGGCCGCCCTTGTCACTGCAGCACACAGACCTGATTGACATGTCCAGCTGCACCTTATTTTCTGGATTACACAGCCTTTATAAACCTGCCCAGCCCTTCAGTCTGGGCCTTGACATTGATGTTTCTGGTCTCTCTGTTTCTGATCCTGATCCGTTCCTGATCCGTTCCTGATCCGTTCCTGATCCGTTCCTGATCCGTTCCTGATCCGTTCCTGAGTTGCGGCCAGCAGCCCACAAGCAGACTCCCAAGCCGAGTGCCCTGCAAGCGGATTCCCAAGCCGAGTGCCCTGCAAGCGGACTCCCAAGCCAAGTGCGCCCCATCCAGACGGCTACATGTCGTGTGCGCCCCATGCAGAAGGCTACCTGTTGTGTGCGCCCCATCCAGAGGGCTACCTGTCGTGAGCGCCCCATGCAGAGGGCTACCTGTCGTGAGCGCCCCATGCAGAGGGCTACCTGTCATGAGCGCCCCATCCAGAGGGCTACCTGTCGTGAGCGCCCCATCCAGAGGGCTACCTGTCGTGAGCGCCCCATGCAGAGGGCTACCTGTCGTTTGCGTCCCATGCAGAGGGCTACCTGTCGTGTGCGCCCCATCCAGAGGGCTACTTTCTGTGTGCGCCACGTCCAGAGGGCTACTATCCGTGTGCGCCCCGACAGCGGGCTTCCAGCCAAAAGAATTTCCATCTGTTAAGATTCTGTCTATTTTATTTATTTCTAGAAAATGGCCGCCAAAATCCTCAGCACCAGGCCCATGATGCTCATAATCTGGCCCTGCCTCCAGTGTGTGTCAACCATTTTAAATCCAGTTTGTACCCATAGTGTGCTCCAGCCTTGTGCCGTTTTATCTGGCTAAACATGTTTTAAACGGTTTGTGGACTGACTTTGATTTACTGTTTAAGTAATTTAGTATTGATAGAATGGCATAAAAGTTGATCAAAAAAAATTTTGTCCATTGCTTTTTTCATTATCACCAAATTAACCCTGTATTAAAATGCATTATAAAGCTAAAAGGCCATATTTTCTCTCACTGAAAAATGAGTGCGGCCCACGCACATATATATTTTTGATGAAGTGGCCCACTGCAGAAAAAACACCCCTGTCCTGTGTGGAGCATAATGTTACTCTATATGTCCTATGTGGAGCTCTTACCTACGTCTGTACTTCTCGTTGGGTGCATTTGTCGTATGTTTTTTGTTTTGTTTTACGAACCACTCAATATACTTTTTACTTTTATCACACATATTAATGTTGCTGACATGCAGGATTACTCCTGTGGATTTGGTTGGCTCCCCCAGTTAAGGGTAGACTGTTGCATAACTTGTTTTCATTTTCCTTTCCTGACATTCTACACAAGTTTTTGGCTCCTGGACTAAATGGGGGCATCCCCCTCCTTACAGGAGTCACCGTTCGCCTGCTCCCTGTTGCTGCTGAGCCTCTTTTCTTTCCTTCCTTCTTTTTTTTTTTTTATATAACAGGTTAGATTGCATCAACAGAGCAAGTATATAAGCAGAATATTCTTACAATAGGTGAAACAACATATAAGTTCACATGTAAATACATATTCACAGTTTCGATAAAGTAACAATAAATAGAACAACATATATATTTCCGAGCTTATACACGGGTTCACATATATATTGATGCGTCTGAGAATACATAATATAAAACAGAATTAGACTGGGATTACAACAATCTTCGCAGGCTAAAACCCACAGGACCTTAACATACTGACAAACGAAAAATTCATTCATTCCAAACCATCCGCACAATTCATTCATACTGTCAAGCAGATTTTAAATAATTAATATGTTTATACGTTATATTAAGTCTTTTACTGTCACGGAAGAGTTTCCGGATGCTGAACCAGCCAAGGTCTCCAAATATTATAAAATTTATGATGACGCTGATGAGATAGAAAAAAAACACGTTCCATTAAACACAGATGACTTATTTGATTCACTACATGAACCAAGGAAATAGATGATGATTGCAACCATTGTCTGGCTATGATTACCTTCATAGCTAACAAGCATTGTACAATTGATTGAACTGAAATCCATTTAAATCAAAATGTAGTAGGGCTCTTTGCATGGTAGGTGTTATATAATGATTCAAAGTTTCAGAAATAATCTTAAATAAATCTTGCCTGATACATTGAATCTGTAAACATTCCCACCAAATGTGGGTATATGATCCTAATGTCGAGCCACATCTCCAACAGAGGGGGGGACGCATTATGATTAAATTTACTCTGTTTCACCGGGGTTATATACCATCTCCACATAATCTTATAATGCAATTCAATCATATTGAGACAATTTTATTAATTTCTATTAGACTGCTGGTCCATATATTTAGATCGATCGAACATTTTAAGTCCGATTGCCAGGATTTTAGTGCAGTATAAACAAAGGGAGTTTCTATATCTTCAAGCAATAAGTACCATTTTTCAAGCTTTTGGATATAAATTCCGTAGAAAACATGGCAAAAATCTTTTGGCTCAAAGTGGATAAGGTCTCCACAAACAAGTGAGATCTAATATATAAGGTTATCCTAAAAACATTGAAAGACTCCAGATTGCCGAATTCAAATTCCTCTGAGAGCTGGGAGAATGATTTTGTTTTATCCTGGACCAGAATATCTGTAATCCTTTTCTTCCTAAAATTAGTCCAATTTCTCAATTTTAATTGGGAGATATTATACTGAAGAATTTCAAGCGTAACTGTCGAAACTATTTTATTACGAAGGCCTAATCGAGGCTTAATAAACTCCCAAAACTCCATAGAGCTATGGAGAGTAATTGGTAGGTTGTTTCTAATTGATTTTAGCTTAGAATATTGTAGCCAAAGTATACATTCTAGGTTTGAGAGGCCTGTCAGCTCTTGCTCTATCACAAACCAGTCTACGTTATTATTGTTCTTATATTGTAATTTCAAAATATGCGAAAGCATACTTGCTTGGGCATATCTGGTTAGCGATGGAACATTAAGTCCTCCCTTCCTTTTACTAGCTGCTAATGTTTTCCGTGCTATTCTAGATCTCTTACCAGCCCAAATAAAATTGTCGATATTTTTTTGAAAGACTGTAGTCCAAAACAGCAGGAGCCTAACCGGAATCATTTGAAGAAGGTATAACCATTTAGGGACGATGTAAGATCTAATGACATTCATCCGCCCAAGCCAAGAAATAAAAAGGCCTTTCCACTCTTTAGTTTGTTTAATCAATTCGTCCCGAAGTTTGCTAAAATTAACTTAATCTTAATTGGGATTACAACCCCCAGGTAGTCGATTTTATCTGCCGCCCAAGAAAATTCAAAGGATTCCTCTAAACTAGCTTTTAATGAAACCGAAAGGTTCATCATTACAGCTTGGGTTTTTTTAATGTTCAATTTATAATTTGAAAAGGAGCTATATAGATTAGTTTCGGCCATCAGACAATCAACTGAATTTAATGGGTCATATAGAGATAGTAATATGTCATCCGCATATAGACAAAGTTTATTTTCCAGATCACCAATTCTTATTCCTTTAATTCCATTATTGGACCTGACTCTGGACGCTAATGGTTCTAGTGTGAGTATGTATAATAAAGGTGCCAACGGGCAACCCTGTCGGGTCCCGTTATTTAATCTGAACCATTCCGATCTAAAGCCTTGACCTACTACCATCGCAGTGGATGACGTATACAGGGCCATAACGGCTCAGATAAATCCTTCACCAAAACCATAAAACCTCAATGTCTGGTCTAAAAAGGTCCAGTTGACACGGTCAAGGGCCTTTTCTGTGTCCAGGCCAGGAACATCGAGGGAATTTCATGAGTTGTTACATATTCAACTAAATCAATAATCTTTCGGACGTTATTGCTGGATTGCCTTCCTTTTATAAAACCAGTCTGATCTTTATAGATTAGCTGTGAACACAATGGTTTTAAACGAGCTGCTAGTATTGAGGAATACATTTTTGTATCCAAATTAATTAAGGAGATTGGTCTATAATCGGACACTTTCGTACAGTCTTTCCCAGCCTTAGGTATAGGAAGAATAATAGCCTCCAGCATGCCATTAGGAAAATACTTATTTACACTAATTTCATTAAACGTACTGGTTAAATGCGGAACTGCCAGATTAGACAGTTTTTTTTATAAAACAGTGCTGTGTATCCGTCAGGACCAGGTGCTTTACGTATTTTTAGTTTTTTAATCGCCTCTCTTACTTCACTCTCCAAAAAAAGAGCGTCCAATTGTTCCGCCAATGTGTCAGATAATTTCGGCAGTCTGGAGTCTTTCATCTGTGCATCATCTTGGGCTTGGTCTACAATATTGTATAGAGTTGTATAATACCTGCCAAAAGCATTCCCAATGTCATCTGGGCTAGAGATATGTTTGTTCCCTTCTATAAGTTTAAGGATTCTATTTTTTTAATTTCTATTTTTTAATTGATTGGTGAGCTGTTTCTCTGCACGATTCCCAACATAGTAAAATTTTTGCTTTAACTTAATCAAATTATAATTTGCTTTACTTATTTATTAAACAATCCTCGATTTCTTTTTTTAATTTTAGTCATGTTCATAATATCTTGTTGCTCTTGAGATTGGCCGCACATTCTTTTAAGTTGCTCAGGGATATATATATAAATCAGACAATTTTTCTTTTCCTTTTTTCCTATTGTATGCTTCTTTTTTTATTAAGTATCCTCTCAGGACACATTTTGTAAGCACACCAAATATTACCTAAGCTCACATTATGCGTCAAGTTCTCCAGAAAAAACTGGGTAGTCGTCAGAGAAATATAATCAAGGGAATCCTTACAGCTTAATAAAGATTCATTTATCCTCCAGGGACGGGGACTTAAGTGATATTTCTTTTCTATTTCCAAACAAACTGGATCGTGATCTGACCAAGCTACATTACCTATACTTATACGTTTACAATCTGAAATCACGTTCGCAGTAGTTAATATTAAATCTATACGTGAAAAAGTCTTGTATCGACCCGAAAAAAACCTATAATCTTTATCTGACGGTCTCAGCGTCCTCCAAATATCATAAAGTCTGTATTTACCAAGAGTAGCACTAAAGGCTTTAGATAAAGTAACTTGATTTCTGTTGGAAGTTCCTCCTCGGGGACTGGTGCTATCCAGTTCTGCATCTGGAGCACAATTAAAGTCCCCCATACACAAAATGGTTCCCTGGATATATTTCTGGATTTTTTTGTAATGTGCCGTTTAAAAAATGATTCTGTTTGTAATTCGGTGCGTGTATATTCAAAATAGAAAAAATTCTCTCGTCTAGTTTACATACAATAAAGGCATATCTGGCATGGGGATCCTTCTGCTTATAAATCAACTCAGCTTTAATTTTATTAGAAATTAAAGTAGCTACTGTGATGAGAACCTGAGTGACATGACAGGGGGTGGAGCTGGGAGAGGGGGAGTGCTCTAGACAGATCTCAAGTATGCAGGAGATGTCTACCCTCCAGTTAAGCTTTGCAATAAACAACTGTTGAAAGCAGCCCAGTCTTGTGTGCCTTTCATGACATGGTGTCAGAAGTACTCACCTGCGCACCTGTTGATCTGTGAGGATGGCTAAGTTCACTCCACCTGAGCCATTTGACTTCTCCCAGCCTGCAGCATGGCCTACCTGGCGACAGAGGTTTGCACGCTTCAGGATTGCATCCAAGCTGGACAAGGAGAGTGGTGAAGTACAAGTTAATTCCCTTCTATATGCTATGGGGAAAGATGTGGAGCCAGTGTATAATACTTTTACATTCCGGGAGGGGGAAGAATATGACTTTGATATAGTCATGAATAAGCTCAGTGCCCATTTTGTGCCCAGGAGGAATGTGATTCATGAGAGGGCCTGCGTACTCAGCATGTGGGTGACTCTGTGGAATCATTTGTGCGCAGCCTTTATGAATTGGCAGAGTTCTGTGAGTTTGGAGCTACCAAGGAGGAGCAGATTAAAGACAGAATTGTCATAGGACTTGCAGACTCAGAAGTGTCCTTAAAGTTGCAGCTGGAGGCTGAATTGACACTTGATGAGGCTATACGGATGGTCCGCCAAAACGAACTGGTAAAGAAGCAGAGTGCTGATATGAGATCTGAAAGCATGGTAGAAGAAGTGCTGCAGTCCAGGAGAGTTACAAATGACAGACAGGGTATGGGTAGCAGACAGCAGGCAGCAGACAGGCTCAGAAGCAGTGGGGTACATCAAACTCGTTGTATGCGCTGTAATCGAACTCATGGAACAAGAATGCTATGCCCTGCTAAAGACAAGAGATGTAGGAAGTGCAACCGTGTTGGCCATTTTGAGATAGTTTGCAAATCAGAGTGTGTTAAGGAAATGCACCTGGACAGTGACCAGGAAACACAGGAGGTGTCCTTTGTAGGGTCAGTGATTGAACAGTCTCGCTTTGACGATGATTGGCGAATTACACTTACAGTGATGGGTGCAAGGATTGCCTTCAAGATTGATACGGGAGCGGACATTACCGTTATTTCTCTGGCAACGTTCAAGCAACTGCCACAAAGACCTCAGCTTGAGAAAGTTGTGACAAAAGTTTATAGCCCTGGAGGCTGCATTGATTGTGTCGGCCGATTTCTTGCCCACAGTGAATACAAGAAAAGAAGATTTACCCTGTGGGTGTACGTAATCAGAGGTCAATGTGTTAATAACCTTTTGAGCCGGAATGCAGCCTGCAGTCTGGGCCTTGTTGCGAGGGTGCAAGAGGTCACAGAAGACATGTTTGGAGATCTTGGCCTGTTGAACTGTGAGCCAGTCCGAATACAGCTTAAGTCTGACGCAGTCCCATACAGTGTCGCTACACCTCGTAGAATTCCATTCCCACTTCTGCCACAGGTTGAAGCAGAACTTATGAGAATGAAGAGTATGGGTGTTATTGAGGAAGTCACAGAAGCGACTGACTGGTGTGCTCCTATAGTGCCTGTTGCTAAGAAAAATGGGAAAGTTCGTATTTGTGTGGATTTAAAACGGTTAAATGAGGCTGTGAAGAGGGAGAGATACGTGATGCCGACTTTGGAAGATATAGCTCCAAGGTTGTCAGGAGCTAAGTTCTTTTCCACGCTCGATGCTTCCAGCGGATTCTGGCAGATACCCCTTGACCCAGGGAGCCGCAAGCTGACTACCTTTATCACACCGGTAGGTCGGTTTTGTTTCCGCAGACTCCCCTTTGGTATATCATCAGCACCAGAGATTTTCCAAAGGGAGATGAGCTCCCTCCTGAGAGACCATGAGGGCACAGTGGTGGTCATGGATGACATCCTTGTGTATGGGTCCACTCAAGAAGAGCATGATCAGCGGCTGCATCATGTACTACAGACAGTAAGAGAGTCTGGGCTGAAGCTGAATAAAGACAAATGTCACTTTGGGAAAACAGAACTGTGTTACTTTGGTCACATTATTAGCGCAGACGGTATTAAGCCAGATTCCAGTAAAGTCCTCGCTATTGAGAAGATGAAAAGCCCTTCTGATGTAACTGAACTAAGACAAATACTTGGCCTTGTGAATTATTTGGGCAAGTTTCTACCAGAATTGTCCTCAGTGTTGCATCCTATTAATGAATTGTTGAAGAAGGATGTTGCTTGGACCTGGGGACCTCCACAGGAGGAGGCCCTTGCTTTGGTCAAGTCAATGTTGGGATCAGCCCCCGTGCTGGGGTTCTATGACCCCTCTAGAAAGACAGTGGTTAGCGCAGATGCTAGCAGTTATGGCCTAGGAGCAGCCCTTCTGCAACTGAACGAGGGCAAGTTACAGCCCATTGCCTATTGCTCTCGTACACTAACAGCAGCAGAGACAAGATATGCCCAAATTGAAAAGGAATGTCTGGCAGGAGTTTGGGCCTGTGAGCGCTTCCAACGCTACTTGGTGGGCTTGGAAGGATTTAGTCTGGAAACCGATCACAAACCACTGGTTCCATTGATAAACACTTATGACATTGACAAAGCTCCCCTGAGATGTCAAAGACTACTAATGAGACTACTAAGATTCAATGTTCGGGCAGTGCATGTGCCGGGGAAGCAACTGGTGGTGGCAGATACACTCTCCAGGCTCCCGCTGGCTGCTGCTGAAGAATCATCGACAGAATCGGATGTTAAGGCATATGTGGATTCAATATTGTCATCTAAGTCCATCTCTTCTGGGAGATTGGAAAAGATCAAGAGGGAGACACGTCTGGATACTGATCTCCAAGAAGTTATAAGTTACATAAAGGGTGGCTGGCCAGAGAGTCGCACAGTGTGGATGGCACTGAATGCTTTCCAGTTGGAGAGAGCGCATCTCACAGAACTGGATGGTTTAGTGCTCTTTCAGGACCGTATTGTCATACCTGCCAGTATGCGTCAAGAAATGTTAGGCCGAATTCATGATGGCCATTTAGGGATTTCCAAATGTAGGGAAAGAGCAGCCACAGCGGTGTGGTGGCCGGGAATAAGTACTGACCTTGCAGAATATGTATCAAAATGTGCCTTTTGCCGTGAACGTCGGCCTACACAGAGGAGAGAGCCTCTAATATCTACACCGCTGCCTGAGGGTCCCTGGCAGAAGATAGCTGCAGATTTGTGTGAACTTAATGGAAGAAAATATCTGGTTGTTGTAGATTATTATTCCAGGTACATCGAAATTGCACCATTAGGGGAGGCCACCAGTATGGCTGTAATCACCCGCCTCAAAAGTATGTTCGCCAGGTGGGGAATACCTTTGGAGCTGGTGAGTGACAATGGGATGCAGTTTGCTTCCATGGAATTTAAATCCTTCAGTAGAGAGTATGATTTTGTTCACTCAACTTCCAGTCCACACTACCCGCAAGCCAACGGGATGGCTGAAAGAGCAGTTCAAACTGCCAAGTTCGTTTTGAAGCAACAAGAACCATATTTGGCCCTCTTAGCGTACAGGGCAACCCCAATTCATGCCACAGGATGTAGCCCTGCACAGCTGATGTTGGGGCGACAGATTCGTACCACGTTGCCTTCTGTGCGTGTACTCCAGCCTTCCCACCCCGTCCTTCCAGAGGACGTTCGGAGGAGGGATGAGGAGGCAAAGCGTAGCTACAGATTCTTCTATGACAGAAGACACTCTGCGCGTCCATTGCCGGAGCTGCACACAGGCCAGAGTGTAAGAGTCAAGCTGGACGAAGAAAAGAGGTGGAATACGCCGGCTACTGTAGTAGGGCGTTCCCTTGAGCCAAGGTCTTATGTGGTCCGCACAGAGGGAGGGACTGTTGCCCGCCGTAACAGAAGACATCTTCAGCCTGTTCCCGAGGAGTTAGATGTCGAGAATCGCGAACCACAGCCAGTGGAGACCTCGGTCTTCAGAAGCATACCTGCCTCACAACGAGATTCTGGTGGGGATACATCGGTGCCACCATTGGAGTCAGAACCACTTTCACCAGGACTTGGGGAAGGTCCTTGTAAAATGACTTCAAGTGGTAGAGTCGTGAAGCTTCCAGTGCGATACAGAGATTAACACTGTAGTTAGAACAGTGGCTTGAAGAATGGGCAGAATAATCCCAAAGCCACTGTGGACTAGGGTAGTCTACCCCGATGTCCTAGATAGATTCTCATATGTTCCTGTAGTTTCTTGCTCTTTGTTTATATGTTTATTGTTGGTTGGAAAAAAAAAATGTATTGCATTAAAAGGGGGGAGATGTGATGAGAGCCTGAGTGACATGACAGGGGGTGGAGCTGGGAGAGG
>VKOC01005445.1:0-10147 GCA_009364415.1 Spea multiplicata | reverse complement strand
AGAAGCTGAAAAGCCATTGACTTAGATATACGACATAAACATAATGATATAAAAGTTCACGAATACAACAATGTTCAGAGCCAAAGTTTTACCCTTGTTTTCCCTACGTCGGTTCTGAAGATCGAATATCTATTTAAAACTACGCTAGAACTCGCTGCTGTCTACAAACAAGTCCGAGTGGAACGTCCAGCAGAAAAGTTTGATCCGCTGTTGGTTCCCACCGGGCATCGTCACAGAGTAATAACGCCAAGAACATCAACCAACAAAATAACATTAAACCGGTCTCATGCTCTATCGCCGCTCCTTTCATCTCTTCGTCAGTAAAAGGTTAATGTCCTCCGTCCCAATTGTGATCAATTATTGATTATCTCAAAAAAACAACAGCCTTCTGCTGCAGACTCAGTAGGACTTAAAATGAAGGTAGTGTTACCTTACATACGCAGGGTCGCTGGTTCAAACCCCCCATGGCTCCTGACACAGGGTCAGTAATCACTCACTGGAACAGGCGGGAATCGCAGTCTGATACAAGCCAAGGTCCCCAGCGCTGGAGAACGGCGAGGTAGTCAGACCTGTCTA
Source organism: Spea multiplicata (assembly GCA_009364415.1). Taxonomy (NCBI): domain Eukaryota; kingdom Metazoa; phylum Chordata; class Amphibia; order Anura; family Pelobatidae; genus Spea; species Spea multiplicata. The sequence continues at coordinate 9,571 of VKOC01005445.1, read as the reverse complement.
TTTCACTACCAGCCAGTCCTCAGACACGCAGGAACCACAAACACAAGTCCGATAACGCCAGGTATTAATCGGCTTCGTTATTAATGCAAAATGTCCAACATGTCTGTAATCCGTCTACAAGCTACAGGGCAGAGGTCCTGAAAATATCCTCCAGCACAGCAAGATTCTGGGTGGGTGACGTGGAAAATACAAATGTCCAGAAATCAAGTCGTGGGTAAGAAATGCGTTTGAGACAGAGAATACGTCTTGGGTTTACTTCTTTTTATATATACTCATTATGACCACGACCTCTGCCGATGCATGGGTTCTGCCGGCCTAGGCCTTGTTCAATTCTCTGTTTGCCAACATTGCTAATCTTTCGCTACTGATTGTTGCCATTCCGGACCTGTGAAGGCCCCGGGTTAATCGGTGCCATCTGTAGTAGTGGTTGTGAATACCCGGGGTTAAAATGTGTGGATATAATGATTATTGGCGATTTATGTATTTTCTCCATATATGTGGTGTGTATTTGTGTATACTTTGTTCTCCCTCATGTCCTACCCTGTCCATGAGCTACATGTCCTGCCCCTAGACTTTTAACCCTGTATAACCTGGACACCATCAGCCCAATCACAGCACTATCGTATTGATAGGGTGGGGTTATGTGGACATGATTTATAGCCTTTTTCCCCGTGTTGGACTGTATAGAAGCCCGTGCGTTTCCCAAATAAAGAGTTCCTGTTTTACCTCACTACGAGTCTCGTCTTGTTATTGGGGTAAGTCCTGGCGCTGCTCTTGCCATGGCGGTAGAGCGCTGTATTGCTATACTTCTGTATACTGCAGCGCCGCAGAGGTTCCTGAAGAGCTCTGTCCTCTGCTATGATCACTTATTGTCCTTTTCAGTACAATAGCCCCACTGTGTAGCTCAGCTTCGGCTAGCCACAGTGGTAAAGCAGCGCCTTCTGCACAATGAAGGGGTTAATCGCTGGTGTCACGGTGGCCATGGGGCAGAGGAAGCAACATTCGGCGGGTGTACCCAGTCGAGGTATAGGTCGTTCCCGTCACGGGACCTCTGACTCCATTCATGGGGTCTCTCCAGTTCTTGTAAACCGCTATCCACACGATTGGGCTTTTGGTAGCCCCTGTTGTGTCTGTATATGTTAATGTATATTTGTTATGGGTGCCAGCTGAGCCGTTTATATTGTACAGCACTGTGTAATTTGTTGGCGCTTAATAAATAAAAGGTAACAATAATATGTCAAGCAAAATGTAAATTTCCTCTTTGAGCTGGGTCGTAATTTATGAAAACACACGTCTCTGCGTATAGAACCTGTCACACGTGGCCCTAGGGGCTCTGGCGAGCCTAGCCTGCCTGCCCCCCACAAACCCCAGGCCCGGGTTCCCGCAGGCATCCGTCCCCCTGTCTCACGCACCTCTGCCCAGCATGCAGGAGGCATCTCCTCCCAGCGCGAGTCAGGAGAAGCCCCACCGCTAAGTGTATAGGCAGCAGGCACGCCCCCGATAGGGCAGCAGGCCACGGCCCCAATAGGCAGGCGGCACGCCCGATAGGCAGAGGCACGCCCCCGCCCGATAGGCAGCAGGCACGCCCCCGATAGGCAGCAGGCACGCCCCCGATAGGCCCGGTCCTTATTTTTACTTGTTTATTTTGAGGAGACAGCGATTGTTTCTGGAATTGATGGATTCTTACCTTCGCATGGTGCCCAGGGAAGCAGGAGTAGCGAGACAGCAATGCCATGGACCTAAAACAGCAAAATTACAGCATTATTACAAAAAAAGTAAAACAAATTACAAATATATGAAAGCTTGGTGTTTTTCTGTTGTGTTCCATGCTGGATGTTAGCCTTCTTCTGAAACCAGGCCCCTGGACTACTCTGCCAGGTCTGCAACGAGTTTATAAAATCATATTTTGTATAATTCTGTATGTTTTCCTGTATATGTACCAAATATGTTCTTTGGGGAGATTGTTTCTTTTTTGGCCAAATGTTGGTAATTGTGAACTCCTTTGTCCTGATCCCCTCCCCCTCCTGCCTCCTACAAGCCACAGGTCTGCGGTTTGCACCTAAGAGAACTCTGTCTTATCTCATCTCTCTCTCTCTTCTCTTGTAGCCTTTCTGTTGCATCCCAAGCCCTCTGCCAGCCACCTTCTGAAACGCTAACGCACTCGCTGCATGATGTCATAGGTTTGAAAGACAAGAGGAAACTGGCACCTATGGGCACTTCTTCAACCAATCAGCAACAAACTGAACCTATATTCAGAGGAACCCGCAGAATCATGCGCGGTATACATGAACGTATACACAAACCTGAATTTGAGATTGTTGAAGCCAATCAGAAGCCGCAATTTCCTGGAGCCTGGCACTGATGTGATTCGCCATTCCTCCTGAGAAGGAACGGATTTTCTTGGCTGCTCATAGGCTGTGCGTGCTGCCTCGCATTTAGCTGAGGAGTCACGTGACCTGGCGTTACGTGACCCTGTGGTGAAACGTGTGGCTCCTCAGACAGCATGTAAGCAGCCACGAAAATCTGTTAAGCGAAGGGGTTGAGTAAGGGAAGGAGGGAGACAGGTGGGGGAAGGAGGAAAAGTGTATGTGAGCATGCATGTATGTATGTGTGTTTGTGAGCACGTGTGTGTGAGCACGGAGGTGTGTGTGTAAGTGTCAGCATGGATATGTATGCGCGTGTGTGTATGTTAGCACAGATGTGTATGTTTGTGTTTAAGCACCAGTGTGTTTGTGTGTGAGCATGTATGTCTATGTGTAAGTGCACGTTAGTAAATATGTGTGTGTTGGTGTGAGTGTGTACATCCGTGCACAAGCGGGAGTATGTGTAGAAATGTGTGCCGGTGCATGTGTGAGTTACTGGGGGGAGAGGCAAGGGCAAGAAGAGGGTGCCAAATATAATAATGATTCTGAATAAGAGGAGAGATGGGGAGAAAGAAGAGCAATAATGAGATGGAGATAGAATGGGGACAAAGGGGAAAGATAAAGACAAAGAAGAGAAATTGAGATTAAGAGAAGGATAAACACGTGTGTGTGCGGGTGTTAGAGTGAGTTTGCATGTTAGTGTGTTCCAGTAACCCTATACTCGCCCCTGACTACACGTTAAAAAAATGATTAAAAAACCCTCACTACCCAAAAACCCTTAATCCAGTAGTAATAAACATACAATATGATTGGGTAATATGTAAAGAATTGATGTGGCCCCCTGAACATAAAAACATTTGCACGCGCAATTAATTGGAGAAGAAATCGCAGGTTAAATTGCAAAAAAAAAAATAGTTAGAAGTCCAGCAGGACGGAGCGATCGATGCGGAGCGGGCAACGCTGGGTTAATGCGCAGCTATAGTGGGTAACAGAGAAAGTGATTGTGGTGTAAAGTTTGGAAATGGTGAATTCCATTACTGTGACCCCGACTTACCCAACGCAACGGCTTCATTACAGAGACAGACATTCTGCCAGCTTCTAGGGATTGGGGCATCTTATTGGACTAGGCCATTGCTTTGAAGTATTTGTTCGTTCCGTATATTACTAAAAAAAAAAAAGATTTTTTTTAACAATATTTTTGCGAAAATGAAAGATCGCTTATCGCATCCGGTATACTAAAGGTTAAACATGCCAGGAAAAGAATACATTTTTTGTCACTGAACTAATATTTTTAGAAATGACACAGAGCAGATTGAGTGGAAGAAGAGGGGCGACTGACACCTAAACGGGGGGTATGATGTAATAGGTATATTGTCTGTGTTTCTAATAGTATTTGGGGCTCTATAGCGTTACATTTCCACAGTAAAATGCACTACACTGTAAGATATTATATGGGGGGGTGAGATATTATATAGGGGTGTATGTGTGAGATATGTGCAGTGTAACTGTGTTGGTCCAATGGTGGAATTTTGTAATATATGCAGAAATGTTAGAAAATGTAATTTGCTGGATATGAGTGGATATTTACCTTTAATTTGTTTAATAAACCTATCTAATTTTGCAGGGAGATATATTTGTGTGAGAACTCCGCCTACTCCACTCAGAATTCTATCATTATATGATTATTATCACGTTTGCAGGTCTAAAGAAAAAGCGTCTGAGGGGCCACGACCACTGATTTCGCTCCTGTGTGCCGGGGCTGACATGATACTAAGGGGGGGCATCGGGGGGTCATAAATACCAATATGGGGCTGGATGGGTGCAAAATGCAAGAGTGTGGGGGCATTAATCCACAGGGGCGCTGGCTGGGGCATACATACATTAAAATAAACGGGGGGGGGGGCTAATTTTTAAGTTGATAATGCTGTATGGACTGCAAATAATGTTATAAAGATACAAATGGCTGTTGGCAGAACAAAGGTTCCCCACCCCTGGGCTAGAGGGTCAGAGGCTGAGATGGAATGGAAGGAAGTTTTACTTTACCAAGAGCGTGGTGGATAAGTGGAGCAGCCTCACAGCAGAAGGTAATGCAGTGAGGGGATTAAACATGCGCGGGATAGACATCTAAGACGAGACCAACGACTGATTAAGGTTTGAGTCGTTACAGCAGGAGAAACGGGCGACTAGACGGGGGCCGGATGGAGTTACTGAATCACAGAAGCAAACATTCAGGACGAGAAGCCCGAGAAGGATTGCGCAATAAACTCACCCGTGATCTGGAGATGTGAATCCTCCGGTGTCGGAACGCGATGTGGTTTCAAAGCACTGAAGAATTAATAAGCAGTGGGGAGAAGGCGCTTCCTGTCCCTGTCCCAGAGTGAAGAATAACCGAGAATAACCCTCAGGCACAGGCAGAGAGAGGTTTTATTTGGCGGGCAGCCAGCATGTCGTTTAACCTGGACCCAGGTTGTTTTTTCTTTTTTGTATCGTTTACAATGGCGGATTTAACTAAACCCACACAAGTTATAAATTGTTTTTTCAGGACAAGCAGGGCTTATACCACCTGATATATTATATATTACAAGAAGTACGTGTGATCATATATACAACAATCAATAAAATCTTTAATAAGATTAATATTATATTTTACATCACTACAGGAATGTAATCTCCGTTCACAGTCAGGTCATCTCGCTGACCGCATGTTACTGTATAAATATATATATACGTATAATACGCCTGAAGAAGAGACCCGGGTGGTCTCCGAAGCTTCCAATCCATTATAAACGTATCATCTTCACCAATGCGCTCTCTCTCTTTCTATGGCTGACGCGGCGCTCTATTCCTTTTCATAACAGAATCGTGGCCGATACGGCTCCAGTTATTCCGGGTTTAGAGAATCCATTATATGGGGCAGCGCAGAGCTGGGGCTGTTTGTCCAGGACTGGGGCAAAAATCAAATGGCTTTTGTTAATTCTTTATGTTTATTGATGTTATTTATTATATTTAGGTGTTAAATTTGGAGACCACAAGTCTAGTTAACCGATCCCGATGAGCTTTTTGTCTATACATTTTTACCCCAATACGTTGTGTCCTCTATAGCTGCTATCAACGATGAAACCGCTATGTTCAGTTGGAAGTACAGTGGGGCAAAAAAGTATTTAGTCAGCCACCAATTGTTCTCCCACTTAAAAGATGAGAGAGGCCTGTAATTTTCACCATAAATAAAACTGTGAGAGACAGAATGGGGGGGAAAGAATACAGGAAATCACATTGTAGGATTTCTAATGAATTCACTGGTAATCTCCTCTGTCCTCCACTCTTTACCTGTATTAATGGCACCTGTTTGAACTTGTTATCAGTATAAAAGACACCTGTCCACGGGGCGTGGCCTGGAGCTTGGTGAAGATGGACGCACTGTGAGTTAGCTCCTGCTCCATCCCTGACAATTTTAGCTCTCATAGCAGTACTACCCGTACTTACTTGGCTTTTTCCTGCCGACCGGCGAGATGTCCACACGTAGAGGCGGCAACCCGGGTCTTACCTCTGAGGTGCCGGACTATTTCAAGAAAAAAGACGCTCTACGTGGCGAGGGCCTGGAGGGGGTGAACGACGCGGGGCCCTGTACGCGGGGGGATATTGCCGATTTCAAGGCTTGTATCCTCTCGGTGAAGCAGGAACTCCAATCCGACCTCAAGTCGGGTCTCTCCGCGATCTCGGCGGATCTATCAGCTTTAGCCACCAGGACTGTTCACCTGGAACAGGAGGTGGAGGATCTTGCGGCGGCTCATCGTGACAGAGATTGCGACATGGCGCGGCTGGAGACCATGTGTGCGGCTCTTCAGGATGCGGTGGAAGATCTTCACAACCGCTCCCCGCGCTCCAACTTGAGGGTCCGAGGTGTTCCGGAGTCTGTGGTAGATGTCCATTCTTTTTTTCACCGCTACTTGCGGCAGCTTCTACCGGACTTACCTGAGGCCGAACTTCATCTTGAGAGGGTCCACAGGGCTCTGCGACCGAGGCCGGGTATTGGCGATCCCCCACGGGATATTATTATGAAATGCCATTTTTTCACCACTAAGGACGCTATCCTACGGGTCACGCGGAATGCATCTCCTGCCATGGACGGCATTACCCCTGTCTGGTATGCCGATATCGCACCGACCACCCTCCGCAAGCGACGGGCCATGAAACCGGTAACGGATCTTCTCCGCGAGAAGGGGATCTCCTATCGCTGGGGATTCCCTTTCAAGCTACTTGTCCAGGACGGAGGCTCCCTTCTGACGCTCCACGGCCTGGATGGGGCCGTGCCATTCCTGCGGCGCTTGGGATTGCAGGCTCCACGGTCCCTGGACCTACCGACTCGTGAGACCCCTCATCTACCGGGACATCGCGACAGATCTCCACTCCGCCAGGACTCCCCCAGATCATCGCCCCGAGCGGTGGTAGGCCCCGCACCGTCTCCGGAATCTACCTGAGCATGCAGCCTTCGGTGACTCTTGTTATTCGGGATATGTTTCCTGAGCTCGGGACGGGCTCCCATTACGCCGGTTTCTGTTTTCTGTTCACGGGACAGTTAAGTGCCTTATTTTGGATTATTATTTTGCGCGTTTTTTCGGTCGATTTTGTTTTACCTCAGTATTGACTTCCACCTGGCCTCTGCGCCTACTTGTCCGAGTAGTGCGGCCATATTTACGTGAATACCCTTCCTTGTGCGTGCGTTTTGTTGTTTTTTTTTTTAAAAAAAACATTAGTTTTCTTCATATTTTTTATTTTATTATTATTTTGTATGTATGATGCCTGCACTTGACGGCGCTTCTTGAGTGCCTCTTCTATCTAACGGGGCTGTACTGGACGCTCTTTTCAGGGTCTCCGGGTCCCTCTATACGCCCGCAAGTGTTATCTACACTGCCCTTTGGGTTTTACATCTCCTAAGCACCCGTATTCCTCCCCACTCATCCCCATTCCCTTCCCTACCCCCCCATTATTCTCCCTCCCCCTCCCATCCTTCTCCCTCCCTTACTCTCCTCCCTTACCCCATTCCCTTACCCCTCTCGCGCCCTTACCTCCCTAATCCCCCTATGGCGCAGGGTGCCGTTTGTTTTTATGTTGCATTGTGTTGACCTGTTATCGCCTTATTATGACCGCACCTGACAGCGATTTTTCTGCGCTTCTTACGCATTTTTGTGGGCTGTGCTGGACGATCTGTTTCTGGTCTCCAGGTTCTACCACTCGTCCGCGGGTGCTGCACGCACTGTCTTGCGGATTATGCACACACGCAGATCACACCTATGTACTCCCATGTTTCTATTCCCTCCTGCCAATCACCCCTACAATCTCTATAAAGCAGGTGTTGTAGGCACCTTACATTGGATCATACACCCACAAGCACACACATTTATACTCACCCGCTGACATTCATACTCACTTCTCCTTTTTTTTTTTCTTTTCCTTTTTTCTCCCCGATTTGTCACACATTTACATGCGCCTGTCCCTCCACCTTTTCATCGGTCTGCTGTGGTTCCTGTTTTTTCAGTTTTTCGTTTTAGTGCCAGTTCGCAGGGTGTACTTCTCCTGCATTATATGTTTGCTGCCAGGGGAGGGCTTGTTCCGTCTCATCACCCAGTAACCCCCGTGGTGTTCTATTGTGGACGTGGTGGTTCCGTCCATTGTATTTACATTTGTTTTTCTGTTTCTCCTGGAGGTCTGTCCCTCCAGTGTTCTTCTCTTTTTTTTCTCTCTCTTTTTCCTTCTCTTCTCTCTCCCTTTCACTTCCTCTTTCTCCCCTTCTTCTCTTTTACCCTCTTGTTCTCTCCCCTTGTTTGTCTCCTAATCTGGTCCTATGGTGACTCCGGCCTCTTCCGCTTTGAAGATTGTCTCCCATAATGTCAGAGGCCTGCTTTCTCCGCAAAAACGTAGGATGGCGCTTCAGCACTACCTTAGATCCAAAGCTGATATTGTTCTTCTGCAAGAGACTCATTTTCGTAAAACAAGCATTCCCAAGTTCTCGGATCCACGGTTTCCCACGCATTTCCACTCTGCCGCTCCAGACAAACACAATGGGGTGTCCATCCTGATACATAAACGTCTCCACTTCCAAGCCCTTCGTTCATCTTCGGACTCTGAGGGCCGCTTTCTCCGCCTGGACTGTTTGATTCATGACCAACCCGTTATGATTGTGAATATATACGCCCCGACCCCGCCGACTTCTAAGTTTTTCGATGAACTGGCCCATTCGCTTTTGACGGCACCTCCAGGGAGCATTATCGTTGGTGGGGACTGCAACTCAGTGATGGATCCATATTTAGACCGCACCCTGTCAGTCGCTCGTACCTCGAAATCTTTTTAAGCCTCTGCAACGTTTCACCAAATCGATGGGACTGTTCGATGCTTGGCGCCTTCTACACCCTTCTGACAGAGACTACTCTTTTTATTCTCATCCACATACAATGTACTCAAGACTCGATTATTTTTTTCTGAATCAGCACCTGCTCCCATCGCTTCTGAGCTCCTCCATTCATGAAATCTCCTGGTCCGACCATGCTATGATTGACATCACCCTTTCGGCTCTTCAACCGCCTAACCTGCGGCCCCTTTGGCGTTTGAATGATGCCCTCCTCCTCGATCCTGAGACGCGAGGGACTATCTCACAATCTCTCTCCGATTACTTTCAGGACAATTTGACCCCTGAAGTCTCCCTGGGCACTGTTTGGGACGCTCACAAAGCAGTCCTTCGAGGACAATTTATAGCGATTGCATCCGCCCGGCGGAAACAGCGTCTCTCTCAGATTACAGCCCTCACGACCTCGCTGACTACCTTACAAGCAACCCACAAGCGTTCCGGTGATCCCAGTCTCCTTCGCGATATTGTCGCCACCCAAGGCCAACTGAATCTGTTGTTATCTACTGACTCCATCCGAGCGACCCTCCGAACTAGACAGAAATTCTTTGAAAAGGCGAACAAGCCGGATACCATGATGGCGCGTAGACTTCGGGACCTTACCTGTTCCAGGACTATAAGAGCTATTAAAACTAGGGCTGGCTCACTGTCCTCCGACCCAGCCGTAATAGCTGATCGGTTTGCGGAATATTACTCATACCTCTATGATGGTAAGAAGACATCTTGTTCCCCATCCCTCTCGTCCGATACTCAAAATTTTTTGGCCTCCTGTAACCTTCCCTCCCTCTCCACTGAGAAGCTTGACTCC
>VKOC01005444.1:0-18772 GCA_009364415.1 Spea multiplicata | reverse complement strand
AACTTTCGGCCTGTTATCAAGGCTATCTTTTCCTGCGCAGCCACTGTTCCTCCTGCTAGACTTCTATGCTATTTAATTTTCTATGCTGGATCCCTTAACTGAATTCAAATGCCTCTCCGCAGAGTGATTGTGTGGCGTTGTATGATTAGGTATTGCTCATGGGGTTAGGATTATTTATTAAGGGTAGGTTGTGGCCAGTGGCGATTGCTGTTTGCAGTCCCTGTGTCTGTTCTAGCTATATGGTATTAGTCACATGTTTGTCAAACATTTGGTTTAGTGCAGAAGAGCTGTACTTGCACAAAGACAGCCCCCGCACATGTAACTGCTTCCTATAATGCTCCTATTGCTAGCTGTATACCTCAACACGGTGTAGGTGCTCCTCGCTTTTATGCTGCTTTCTTTCTGTGCACTTCTTTTCTTTTCTTCTATGCTCGTTTCTAGCTCTTGCCACCTTTTCTTCATGCTTCAGGATTTGGAGGGCTTGAATCTGCGACCTCCAGTAACAGTGGGTTTAACTTTGGGGGGCTTGGACTAGCCTCTAATCCTGCATTAAATTTTAACATTGGGAATTTCAGTGTTTCTTCTGCTCCCGCAGCACCCTTCCATTTTGGTGGGTGCGGGTAATTAGTTCCTTGTCTTGTGGTAGTTCCAAATCTATCACGTCCACTTAGCTAATGCCGATATGTTTCTGTTTCTTGTTTCCATCTCTACAGAGTGTCCTCATCGATGAGAAATCTGCTGAAAATCTCAATATGATTCTTTTAAAAGCCAGAGTGGTATCCAACATCCCTTCATGATCATGGCATTTTAGCTGGCATTATATTCATTGTATTGGTATGCCGCCAAAACAAATCTAGGGAGGAGGGGAGTGTCATGATTATGTCATTTAGTGGTTTGCGTACTTAGGACACTAGATTACCCAGATTTAGTGTGCTATAGATCAGTTGCTGTTTCTAGATTACCCAGATTTAGTGTGCTATAGGTGCTCGCTGTTTCTTGTTTAGTAGGGCGCAGTGATACACTGATGTCACCTTAGTTATAAATATAAAATAAAAATATATTGACTCAGATATTTACCATTTCAAAGTACAATGCGTATTAAAGTAAAAAAGTAAAAAAAATAAAGCACTTACCGAAGGTAGAAGCTGCAGGCCTGATGATTTTTGCCCCTGATTGGCTGGTTTGAAGCAGCCAATCAATGGCAGGGAAGCGCTTCCGTGATTGGGCACACATGAGCACGGTGGTCTGAATAGACTCCCACAGCCTTTGAAGATGGCTGGATTGTCTCTCAGTCTGACAATGACTATGTTGTTGTGACTCACTAATGGTGGTGATGAAATGGTTAGTGAAGCACCTGTGTTCAAGCAGGGATTATTATGGTGAACTCATTTGGTGCAGGCTTTTCCACCATTGAGCAATCTCCGAATTGTCAGCTCAGGGTGTAATATGAAGTCAGCTGTAGCCTGAGTAACCCTGAGAATCTGTTTGCCCTAAGACTCGGAGTGAAACCCTAAGAGTTCTCAGATATGGTTGTATATGAAATAATGTGGCCATAATATATTTTCCTATTTTCTCCCTACCTTTCTCTCCTCTCCCCTATTCTCTAGCCTCTCTTTTTCTCCTAGTTATTCCGCCCCACTTTCTCTCCTTCCCCTTTCTCTCTTCTTCCACTGTTTCCTCATCACTCCCTCCTCCTCCTCTATATATGTGTCTCTCTCTCCCCTTCTCACCTGCTTGTTCTATCTCTCCCTTCTATCTCCCTTCTTCTCTCTTCTTCTCTCTAATTCATGAAGCATAAATCATTTATGAAGATGTGAAAACACTAACCTATTTACTGTTTTTTTGTGGCTCAGGGCACAGAAGAAGAAAGAGGCCCTCTAATAAGAACATCCTAAACCATTTTCTACAGACTGGACTAACAATGCAAAATAATCAGAACCTGCCCATACTACAAAATACAATGGATGGGTGTATTTGGAGTTAACAGCACGCATGTTATGCACATTCAGTCCTTGGAGTCCGTTCAGATTCATATTTCAGTAACTACCGTATTTGCTCGATCATAAGGCGACCCCCCAAAAGCTGAATATTAACTTAAGAAAAAGCCTGAATATAAGACGACCCTAAAGGAAAAAAGTTTTACCAGTAAACGTTAATTCACGTAAACTATTTTTTTTAATAAAAGCTATGAGAAAAATATTTGTTTTGTTTTTATTTCCTTGTATTTTCCAACCTGTTACGCACATCTGCCCCCAGGCTTGCCACTCCAATATGGCACTGTGGTCCATGATATGCCTTTCAACCCTCTATATGCCACTGTGCCCCATGGTATGCTTTTGGACCCCCTATGTGCCACTCTGCCTCCAGAAATGCCTTATACCCCTATATCCCATTCTGGCATTTAGGGGGTTAAAAGGCATATTATGGGGCAGAGTGGCATATAGGGAGGTATAAGGCATTTCAGGAGGCAGAGTGCTCTGTTAAATGCCCCTTAATGCCACTCTGCCTCCTGAAATGCCTTATACCTCACTATATGCCACTCTGCCCCATAATATGCCTTTTAACCCCCTAAATGCCAGAGTGGCATATAGGTGTATAAGGCATTCCAGAAATGAGACACACACACACACACACCCACCCTTACTTACCGGTGCTTCCAATTTCCTGCTGTATTGCCGGGGCAGCCGGTTGACGTCTCCTTCCGCTGCAGGCGGAAGGAGGTGGAGTTGGCAGCGGGGGTTTGTCTGCGTCCGTCGCACAGACCTTCCCCGGCTGTCAGAGATCAGAGTTCCCCCCCCACCGGTGCGGGGATCTCTGACGGTCAGGGAAGGTCTGCGCGACGGACGCAGACAATCCCCGCTGCTAGCCACACCTCCTTCCGGCTGCAGCGGATCGCGTAGACGTCAACCCGCTGCCCCGGCAGTACAGCAGGAAGCACCGGTAAGTGTTGTGTGTGTGGGGGGGGAGACAGGAGGATCCAGGTCCCCTGCAACGGTGCGGGGGATCTGGATCTTAGTCTCATAATCAGACCTCTATTTGAGGTCTGATTAGAAGACGAGGGGTGACGGGGCGTGGCTACCCGGCGAGAAAGATGGCAGCTTAATCCGTTTGCTCCGCGCCACCCTATTCGCTTCTTTACCGGAGTAACGCGCTATGGGCCGCACCAAAACGAGGTTCCCCCGGAGCCGGTTATCCCGGCGCCCAAGGCAGATCCTAGTCCGCCTCGCTGAAGGACTTCTTCGCTACTCCCCAGCTTCTGCAGTCTCAGCAGGGGGAACCCACTATGGCGCAGACTCTCACGGGCCTCGGAGGAACGTGCTCCCCTGCTGCCCTCGGCGAGTTCCTCTGCACCACCCTCACCTGATTGGCGTTGGATGTTCTCCTCGCTGCCTAGTAAGGAGGACTTCAGTCTCCTCGACGCTGAAGTCAAACAGACGGTCCGGGCCAAGGTTGCGGGCTGAAGTTTCCCGCCTCGACGAGCGAGTCTTCGGTGTCGACACCAGGACCAGGGAAGTTGAGCGACAATTGTCGCTCCATTGCCGCTTCTGTTCCCACTACTTGGGAGATCTCTTTTACCACCTTGAAGACCTGGACAACCGGGGACGGAGGTCCAACATTAGAGTGCGGGGCCTTCCTGAAGGTGAGCGACCCCAGGACCTAAAACTGATCCTGGATCGGCTTTTCGCATTGGTTCTGGGGTGGCCCGCGGACCCTGAGAGGCTTCCCATGCAGTTTGAGCACGCCCATAGAGCCCTGCGCTCCAGTGGCGGCCCGGGGCATCCACCACGGGACGTCATTTGTTGTTTCCACAGTTACGCGCTGAAAGAGGAGATTATGACCAAGGCGCGCGCCCACCGCTCTTAGGCCTTTGAGGGCCACGAGGTCTCTTTGTATCAGGACCTCTCCCCGTTTACGTTGCAGGCCAGACGGGCCCTTCGCCCGGTGACTACCGTGCTCCAGGAGAGGAAGATTGCGTACCGGTGGGGTCACCCGTTTGCCCTGATCGCCCGCCTTGGTTCGTTTACAGCTACGATTCGCAAGCCTGCAGATGTTCGGCCCTTCGTGATGGATCTTGACTTGCCGCCGCTGGAGATCGCCGACTGGACTGCCCGAGACGCGGTTCCCCGACACCGACGCGGCAGATCCGCGCACCGCCAACGGCCATGCCTCGGCTCCTCTTCCCACGTCTTAAAAGGGGTGTGATGAAGAGCTGAGGCATGCGGTGTGTGCACGCCGGCCACTTTAATTTCATTAGGCGCTGGTGGTGTGACTGCCGCACGACGGCCGCTTTCAATGTCGCTCGCAGCCGCTTTGATGGTGTAATGGGTCAGTTGACTAGACTTGCCCCCCAGGCCTTAGGCTGCCAGCCCTCCCCTGGCTGTATTCCAATAAACTTCCTTTATCTGCAGACCTGGAGGCTGCCATTGTTGTCTACTAAATCAACTACAACTGCTTTAAAAAGAAAACAGCAAATGGTAAAGTGTGACTTAAACATTAATGTATAGACTCTTCCCATATCCATTCCTCCCTCTTTCTTCTCATCTTTGCGGGCTATCCTTTCACGATTCGTATGGGGTTGCCGAGCACCACGCATCCGCTTTTTGACGTTGATTCTCCCCAAGGCCAAGGGCTGTCTAGCGCTGCCTTGCCCCGCCTTGCCCCCGCGCTTATTATAGAGCATGTCATCTACTTTGAGTCCTGGAATGGGCTCATCGGCCTCAAGATAAGCTGTGGGTGGGGGTCGAGTCTGCTCTGTTGGGTCTGCCTATAGGGGTCTTGCCCTGGTTGTCCATTCCGACTGCTAGGGGCTTGGCTGCTCCGCATCCCTTCATTCATGCGACTCTTGATACCTGGCTGTCGGTTGTTCGGAAGGCCTGTTGTCCACTATACCTTCCTCCTTGACCTCCGTTGGGGACAATCCAGATTTTCCCCCTGGTCTGAGTGCTGCCCCTTTTTCTACCCCTCCCGCGGTCCGGACCGCGACTATCCGCTCCTATGTCTCCTTAGCAGGTCTCCGTTCCCTGGCCCAACTTTCGCCTAACTCTCCCCCCACCCTCTCGGATACCTTCCAATATGGCCAGTTGCGCAGCTTTTATCGTTCGCTGCCCCAGAAGCACAACTTGTCACGCGACCTTCCGCCGTTTGAGTGCCTTTGCGACGCGCCTTCCCTGCCGACTCATGGCATCTCCCGTCTCTACGGACTTCTCATTGAGGCCCTCAACCCTTCGCCCCCAGGCTTTATAGGGAGATGGGAGTCCAAGCTGCAGGTCACTTTCACGCAGGAGCAATGGGACAAGATCTGGCTCTTTAATCGCCACTGCTCTCGGAGCGCTAGGGATCAGAAGATGTCCTATAAACTTTTGGCTCCCTGGTACCGCCCCCCCGCCGTCATTTCTATGTATCGGGCAGATGTTCCTAACACGTGCTGGAGATGTGGGGCCACCCCGGGCTCCCTGCTCCACTTGTGGTGGCACTGCCCTTCCATCGCCTCTTATTGGAAAGCTATACATTCCCAATTACACCATTTTACTGATGAGATCCTCCCCTTCACCCTGGAATTCTTCCTACTCCATCACACATCCCACTCCATTAAGTGGTTTCGAAAGTCGGTGCTCCGTCATCTGGTGGCGGCCAAAGCTCTGATCCCCCTACATTGGGGTGACCCCCTCCCCCCACTCTTAAGGAGTGGATCCTTAGAGTTGAACAGATTTGTGTGCTGGACGAATTATGCCTCTCGGCTGACAAGGGAACAGACCGGTACTTATCTACGTGGTTCTATTGGCTTTCCTATGTGCAGGGCCCTCTTGTCCGCCCGCTGCTTGATTGAATTTTATTTTTCCTTCTTTCCTTCCTTTTTTTTCTGCTCTTTCTTTCCTTCTAACCCTCACTTGCTCTCCTCCCTCCCGTCCACCCGAGTCACCCCTCCTTCCCCCTTTCTGCCCTTACCTCCTTTCCACAGCCTGTGTCTCCTGTGCCCTGGTGAGGCACAGGAGACACAGGCCCTTGTCGGGCTGTGCTCCCGCCACACAATTTTTTGTATGACATTGCTATATTACTATCTGTTACTGTATGATTATTTTGCCCCCCCCTTCTTATGTTTCTGTACCCCCCCTCTTTCTGAAACTGAAAATACTAATAAAGTCTGATTTACCCTAAACATTAATGTATGTATTTGTAAAATATTTGCTGACATCATTTTATACAAAAGAGATATGAATAACAAAAAATATTATTTCTAAACCTCCTTTATCTTTATAAAAAAAAGACAAGATGTCTGTGGTTTATCTATAGAAAGGAGGAGAAATGTTAACAAGAGGTCATGATCAAAAGCTAGAGGGTCAGAGACTTAGATGTAGTGTGAGGAAGTTTTACTTAACTAAGAGTTATTTGGAACTGCCTTCAGGCGGAGGTAGTAAATGCTTATACAGTAAGGGACTTTAACCATTCATGGAATACACATATGGCTCCTGATGAGAACCACAACTGTCAGTTACCGAGTAATTGTTGCCACATAAAATGTATCTTTTCTTTTATATACTGCTCTATCACTTCACTATAGGACCTAATAACTAAAATATGGCTGCCCTGTGAAGATGATGAGGAAAATGTGACCCGCACAAAATGCTGCTTACATAACACGCTAAAGGATAACTTAACTTGTTTATCCTTCTTTAATTGGAAAATGACAATTAAAAGCAAATAAGGAGTTGATCTACTTGGAAGAAAAATTCACAAACACCGATTATGAGATTATTAATAGACTTTATTATATAATCAATTTTTTTCTATTTAAATCGACCTTAAAGCAGGTCGAGGAGGGGGCCACCTCTGGACTCACAAAGAGTCATTCACCAGCACGCAGTATAGGAAAAACCCCCCTCTGTGGAGGAAACCTATGAGGGACCATGGCTGGAAGAATTGCCCTTCCCTCTGGGCATTAAGAGGTTAATCCTATCTTGTGGATGGGGCAAAATTAAATGAAAAAATAAAAGTAAATACATGATCACAAATGTCCATCTGCGGGTTACAATCTTCAGACCTCTGCTGGGATCCCGACACTCTGCGAATCTCTTTGCCGGAGAGCCGACACTCCGCAGATCTCTTTGTCAGGCGGCCAGCAGTTTTGACATGGTTCTTCAGACTACCTTGCTGCTGTAGAAGAGTTGTAGAAAATGTCCATCTGCGGTTTACAATCTTCAGACCTCTGCTGGGATCCCGACACTCTGCGAATCTCTTTGCCGGAGAGCCGACACTCCGCAGATCTCTTTGTCAGGCGGCCAGCAGTTTTGACATGGTTCTTCAGACTACCTTGCTGCTGTAGAAGAGTTGTAGAAAATGTCCATCTGCGGGTTACAATCTTCAGACCTCTGCTGGGATCCCGACACTCTGCGAATCTCTTTGCCGGAGAGCCGACACTCCGCAGATCTCTTTGTCAGGCGGCCAGCAGTTTTGACATGGTTCTTCAGACTACCTTGCTGCTGTAGAAGAGTTGCCCTTCCCTCTGGGCATTAAGAGGTTAATCCTATCTTGTGGATGGAGCAAAATTAAATGAAAAAATACAAGTAAATGGATGATCACAAATGTCCATCTGCGGGTTGCAATCTTCAGACCTCTGCTGGGATCCCGACACTCTGCAAATCTCCTTGCCGGAGAGCATTAAGAGGTTAATCCTATCTCGTGGATGGAGCAAAATTAAATGAAAAAATAAAAGTAAATAGATGATCACAAATGTCCATCTGCCAGGGGCGTAACTAGAAACTTCAGGGCCCCGGTGCGAGAATCTGTTAAGGGCCCCCCCACCCCCAACGCATCTATCCCTTTCTCACGATCTCCCCTCTCGCTCCCTAACCCCCCTTCTCAGGATCTCCTCTCTCATTCCCTAACCCCCCTTCTCAGGATCTCCCCTCTCCCTCCCTAACCCCCATTCTCAGGTCTCCTCTCTCATTCCCTAACCCCCCTTCTCAGGATCTCCCCTCTCCCTTCCCTAACCCCCCTCTCAGGATCTCCCCTCTCCCTCCCTAACCCCCCTTCTCAGGAATCTCCCTCTCCTTCCCTAACCCCCCTTCTCAGGATCTCCCCTCTCCCTCCCTAACCCCCCTTCTCAGAATCTACACCCCCCCTGCTCAGAATCTACCCCCCCCCCGTCACTTACCTTCCACTCCTGTGTTGGAAGCGTGAGGCGTTTGTCTCGGGTGCTGGCGCTTCACTGCTGAGCGCCGGCATATGACGTCATATGACGTGAAGCGCCGGCACCCGAGACAAACGCCTCACGCTTCCAACACAGGAGTTGAAGCGCTGAGGCAGGCGGCGGCCGCCAGCAGAGGGGTCCTGGATTTCTGTTAGTCAGGGGGGCCCAAGAGTTGCCGAGCTCGGCACCCCTTGGGCCCCCCTGACTGGCAGAACTCCAGGGCCCGGTCGCAGTTGCGACCCCGGTAGTTCCGCCACTGCCATCTGCGGGTTGCAATCTTCAGATCTCTGCTGGGAATCTGCGAATCTCTTTGCCGGAGAGCCGACGCTCCGCAGATACCTTGCTGCTGTAGAAGAATTGCTCTTCCCTCTGGGCATTAAGAGGTTAATCCTATCTCGTGGATGGGGTAAAATTAAATGAAAAACTAAAAGTAAATAGATGATCACAAATGTCCATCTGCGGGTTACAATCTTCAGACCTCTGCTGGGATCCCGACACTCTGCGAATCTCTTTGCCGGAGAGCCGACACTCCGCAGATCTCTTTGTCAAGCGGCCAGCAGTGATGAGATGGTTCTTCAGACTACTTTGCTGCTGTAGAAGATGCTCCAGAGTGATGGCTGCTCTCCTGTGTGGAGATCTGTGCACCTTCTCTTATGACTTCACGGTGGGGGAACAAAATAAAAAAAACTTTATTTACACACACGTTTACACAAAACTTTATAGATTGTATAACGGGAACTGAGTATGGCTGAAAATGGTTGATGTCGGGGGAAAAGTAACCTACAGTCTGCTCAATATGCAAGAAAGAGAACTTTACTACTGATAGGGTTGTAGAAGATGAAGAAAAACCTAAAAACTTTAAAAAAAGAACGTGCTCTACTGCCCTAAAAGCCACAATAAAGTGTATAGAGGCAAAAAAACCCAAACGGTTAATTGTGTAAACTTCTGTGAATATTTAGCTGTCCCCGAGTGCTGTAGGACGTTTGTGATCATTTGTGATATTGCGTCGCCTCCGTGTTCGAAACTTTTATTTTTAACCACTTACCGTCAATTGTGTTATTTGTTTAATTCAACAATAAACGTTATAATTCATTCAGGCATCAATATCCCGCCAACGCGCATTTTGGCTCACAACTTGCATTGCAGCCTAGCAACCAACCGTAGCAGCAGCGAGGCGCCGGCACGTCTCACTGCGCATGCGCGGAAATGTCAGCGTGACCTCGTTACGTATGCGTGCTCCCCAGACGCAAACGCGCGCGGTTGTTTCGTTCCGGTGATTCGTCTGGAAGTGTGTTTCCGGCCGAATCTCGAGGAGTGACATGGCCTTTAACTTTGGAGCCAGTACGGGGACAGCGACCAACCCGGGTGAGATAGCGTTGGAAAGAAGTCGCGGGGCTACCGACTTATTTTGCAGGGGCCTGCGTGAGATAGGAGTTGTAATAGTGAGCTGGGGGTAGTTAGAGGAAATCATTATGAGACGAACGAAAGGTAAATGAGGCTGCTGAGACAATCTGCACCATGACAAGGGAAGCTGCATTGGCCATTTACGGAACGCAAGCTGTCTAGAGTGATATGAAGTGTCTGTGGTGGAAGTGGGTTGCAGTAATAGAGGGCTGTCGTACTGGCCCTCTATATCGAATGTAATATGGTGTGAGGCAATGAAGTAAAGTATGATGGGGGCAGATGGATATTTAGAGGTGTGTTAAAGGCATGTTATATAGAAGGACCTAGCTGCTGTAATGGGTGTGGTAGGTGACAGGGAGCAAGCTTTTCTGATTACAGGATGATTAAATGGCTCAATACCGATGTACAACCCCAAGGGTTTTTTTTTCCCCAAACTACCAAAGCTTGGATTGTGTTTTTGTGTTGTGGATGTTGTGTAGCTGCATTGATGTTACGTGTGTGTGGCTTGTGTCGCATGCACTGCCTTAATGTCATAGTGTGACAACCCTTGTTAATAATCAAAGCCCCAGGGAAGAAAAAAAAAAAAGAAAGAAAACCAGAAATATAGTACTAAGATATATATTCCCTTTACAGTTGTATGGTACTAAAGCCATCAAATTGGTGGCAGCAAAGAGGCAAAAGTAGGGCTTAGAGCTAATGCTATATCCACGCCTGCCTAAAATGTGTCATCTGGGAGTACGTTAGATATCTCTGATAGTAACTGCCATATATCCCAAAATAAATTGAACGTGAATTACGTGTTTTGTGTCGTTCATGGGCAAAGTCACCTTTGGGTAAAGGAAATGCATTCATTTATTCATTCATTGGTCTTCTGATTTTGTATAATTTGTTTTGTGTGCTGTCCGCTAGGTACGACTGGATTCTCGCTGGGCACTTTTACTCCCGAAACAACCACCTCGGGCCTCGGTTTTGGTACGGCCACCACTACTGCGGCAACTGGTTTTGGAGGTAAGGGCAGATAGAGGTAATCAAGATTTAAAGAGTATGTTAACTTTGATTGTGCGCCCTGAAATGTTAATGTGTTGCTTATAGCCATCAAAAGAAATGCTTTATCACTTAGTGATATAGAGTTTTCCTCTGTTTTGTGTAGTTGTTACTGCATAATATGTTGTCTATCTAGAACCTTTGCATGTGAGAAGCGACTTGAATGATTGATTAAATGACCAACATCATATCCAGAATTTCCAAGTATCTTACTTAAAGTGTTTTCAAACCAACAAGTCTCATTCTTGTGTTTCTTCTTATGTTTAGGTCAGTAGTGAATCAAATCTTCCATCTGTTTAACAGATAAACCCGCTGAATATTTTTTTTTTGTGCCCATGAGTAGGATAGAATAATGCTACAAGTAACATTATCCTACCCATGAGTACAAAACACTATATGCTACATTGGGACTGTTATCGTAGGGATTGGGTATACGCTTAGTGTTTTCTTAAGATTGCTCTATCCTTGCGTATAGCAGTTAGTTGGTTTTTTTTTTGTAAGGGCCAGATTTACTAAGCAGCAGGATTTCTAAAAAGTCCACTCTTGCCTATGTTGTGTTTGTGCAATTAAAGAATATGCTACGTTAACCAGCCATACGTTTTCCTTCTCCAACTTTCGGCCTGTTATCAAGGCTATCTTTTCCTGCGCAGCCACTGTTCCTCCTGCTAGACTTCTATGCTATTTAATTTTCTATGCTGGATCCCTTAACTGAATTCAAATGCCTCTCCGCAGAGTGATTGTGTGGCGTTGTATGATTAGGTATTGCTCATGGGGTTAGGATTATTTATTAAGGGTAGTTTGTGGCCAGTGGCGATTGCTGTTTGCAGTCCCTGTGTCTGTTCTAGCTATATGGTATTAGTCACATGTTTGTCAAACATTTGGTTTAGTGCAGAAGAGCTGTACTTGCACAAAGACAGCCCCCGCACATGTAACTGCTTCCTATAATGCTCCTATTGCTAGCTGTATACCTCAACACGGTGTAGGTGATCCTCGCTTTTATGCTGCTTTCTTTCTGTGCACTTCTTTTCTTTTCTTCTATGCTCGTTTCTAGCTCTTGCCACCTTTTCTTCATGCTTCAGGATTTGGAGGGCTTGAATCTGCGACCTCCAGTAACAGTGGGTTTAACTTTGGGGGGCTTGGACTAGCCTCTAATCCCGCATTAAATTTTAACATTGGGAATTTCAGTGTTTCTTCTGCTCCCGCAGCACCCTTCCATTTTGGTGGGTGCGGGTAATTAGTTCCTTGTCTTGTGGTAGTTCCAAATCTATCACGTCCACTTAGCTAATGCCGATATGTTTCTGTTTCTTGTTTCCATCTCTACAGAGTGTCCTCATCGATGAGAAATCTGCTGAAAATCTCAATATGATTCTTTTAAAAGCCAGAGTGGTATCCAACATCCCTTCATGATCATGGCATTTTAGCTGGCATTATATTCATTGTATTGGTATGCCGCCAAAACAAATCTAGGGAGGAGGTGAGTGTCATGATTATGTCATTTAGTGGTTTGCGTACTTAGGACACTAGATTACCCAGATTTAGTGTGCTATAGATCAGTTGCTGTTTCTAGATTACCCAGATTTAGTGTGCTATAGGTGCTCGCTGTTTCTTGTTTAGTAGGGCGCAGTGATACACTGATGTCACCTTAGTTATAAATATAAAATACAAATATATTGACTCAGATATTTACCATTTCAAAGTACAATGCGTATTAAAGTAAAAAAGTAAAAAAAATAAAGCACTTACCGAAGGTAGAAGCTGCAGGCCTGATGATTTTTGCCCCTGATTGGCTGGTTTGAAGCAGCCAATCAATGGCAGGGAAGCGCTTCCGTGATTGGGCACACATGAGCACGGTGGTCTGAATAGACTCCCACAGCTTTTGAAGATGGCTGGATTGTCTCTCAGTCTGACAATGACTATGTTGTTGTGACTCACTAATGGTGGTGATGAAATGGTTAGTGAAGCACCTGTGTTCAAGCAGGGATTATTATGGTGAACTCATTTGGTGCAGGCTTTTCCACCATTGAGCAATCTCCGAATTGTCAGCTCAGGGTGTAATATGAAGTCAGCTGTAGCCTGAGTAACCCTGAGAATCTGTTTGCCCTAAGACTCGGAGTGAAACCCTAAGAGTTCTCAGATATGGTTGTATATGAAATAATGTGGCCATAATATATTTTACTATTTTCTCCCTACCTTTCTCTCCTCTCCCCTATTCTCTAGCCTCTCTTTTTCTCCTAGTTATTCCGCCCCACTTTCTCTCCTTCCCCTCTCTCTCTTCTTCCACTGTTTCCTCATCACTCCCTCCTCCTCCTCTATATATGTGTCTCTCTCTCCCCTTCTCACCTGCTTGTTCTATCTCTCCCTTCTATCTCCCTTCTTCTCTCTTCTTCTCTCTAATTCATGAAGCATAAATCATTTATGAAGATGTGAAAACACTAACCTATTTACTGTTTTTTTGTGGCTCAGGGCACAGAAGAAGAAAGAGGTCCTCTAATAAGAACATCCTAAACCATTTTCTACAGACTGGACTAACAATGCAAAATAATCAGAACCTGCCCATACTACAAAATACAATGGATGGGTGTATTTGGAGTTAACAGCACGCATGTTATGCACATTCAGTCCTTGGAGTCCGTTCAGATTCATATTTCAGTAACTACCGTATTTGCTCGATCATAAGGCGACCCCCCAAAATCTGAATATTAACTTAAGAAAAAGAAAAAGCCTGAATATAAGACGACCCTAAAGGAAAAAAGTTTTACCAGTAAACGTTAATTCACGTAAACTATTTTTTTTAATAAAAGCTATGAGAAAAATATTTGTTTTGTTTTTATTTCCTTGTATTTTCCAACCTGTTACGCACATCTGCCCCCAGGCTTGCCACTCCAATATGGCTCTGTGGTCCATGATATGCCTTTCAACCCTCTATATGCCACTGTGCCCCATGGTATGCTTTTTGACCCCCTATGTGCCACTCTGCCTCCAGAAATGCCTTATACCCCTATATCCCACTCTGGCATTTAGGGGGTTAAAAGGCATATTATGGGGCAGAGTGGCATATAGGGAGGTATAAGGCATTTCAGGAGGCAGAGTGCTCTATTAAATGCCCCTTAATGCCACTCTGCCTCCTGAAATGCCTTATACCTCACTATATGCCACTCTGCCCCATAATATGCCTTTTAACCCCCTAAATGCCAGAGTGGCATATAGGGGTATAAGGCATTCCAGAAATGAGACACACACACACCCACCCTTACTTACCGGTGCTTCCAATTTCCTGCTGTATTGCCGGGGCAGCCGGTTGACGTCTCCTTCCGCTGCAGGCGGAAGGAGGTGGAGTTGGCAGCGGGGGTTTGTCTGCGTCCGTCGCACAGACCTTCTCCGGCTGTCAGAGATCAGAGTTCCCCCCCCACCGGTGCGGGGATCTCTGACGGTCAGGGAAGGTCTGCGCGACGGACGCAGACAATCCCCGCTGCTAGCCACACCTCCTTCCGGCTGCAGCGGATCGCGTAGACGTCAACCCGCTGCCCCGGCAGTACAGCAGGAAGCACCGGTAAGTGTTGTGTGGGGGGGGGGAGACAGGAGGATCCAGGTCCCCTGCAACGGTGCGGGGGATCTGGATCTTAGTCTCATAATCAGACCTCTATTTGAGGTCTGATTAGAAGACGAGGGGTGACGGGGCGTGGCTACCCGGCGAGGAAGATGGCAGCTTAATCCGTTTGCTCCGCGCCACCCGCCTTAATATTCGCTTCTTTACCGGAGTAACGCGCTATGGGCCGCACCAAAACGAGGTTCCCCCGGAGCCGGTTATCCCGGCGCCCAGAGGCAGATCCTAGTCCGCCTCGCTGAAGGACTTCTTCGCTACTCCCCAGCTTCTGCAGTCTCAGCAGGGGGAACCCACTATGGCGCAGACTCTCACGGGCCTCGGAGGAACGTGCTCCCCTGCTGCCCTCGGCGAGTTCCTCTGCACCACCCTCACCTGATTGGCGTTGGATGTTCTCCTCGCTGCCTAGTAAGGAGGACTTCAGTCTCCTCGACGCTGAAGTCAAACAGACGGTCCGGGCCAAGGTTGCGGGCTGAAGTTTCCCGCCTCGACGAGCGAGTCTTCGGTGTCGACACCAGGACCAGGGAAGTTGAGCGACAATTGTCGCTCCATTGCCGCTTCTGTTCCCACTACTTGGGAGATCTCTTTTACCACCTTGAAGACCTGGACAACCGGGGACGGAGGTCCAACATTAGAGTGCGGGGCCTTCCTGAAGGTGAGCGACCCCAGGACCTAAAACTGATCCTGGATCGGCTTTTCGCATTGGTTCTGGGGTGGCCCGCGGACCCTGAGAGGCTTCCCATGAAGTTTGAGCACGCCCATAGAGCCCTGCGCTCCAGTGGCGGCCCGGGGCATCCACCACGGGACGTCATTTGTTGTTTCCACAGTTACGCGCTGAAAGAGGAGATTATGACCAAGGCGCGCGCCCACCGCTCTTAGGCCTTTGAGGGCCACGAGGTCTCTTTGTATCAGGACCTCTCCCCGTTTACGTTGCAGGCCAGACGGGCCCTTCGCCCGGTGACTACCGTGCTCCAGGAGAGGAAGATTGCGTACCGGTGGGGTCACCCGTTTGCCCTGATCGCCCGCCTTGGTTCGTTTACAGCTACGATTCGCAAGCCTGCAGATGTTCGGCCCTTCGTGATGGATCTTGACTTGCCGCCGCTGGAGATCGCCGACTGGACTGCCCGAGACGCGGTTCCCCGACAACGACGCGGCAGATCCGCGCACCGCCAACGGCCATGCCTCGGCTCCTCTTCCCACGTCTTAAAAGGGGTGTGATGAAGAGCTGAGGCATGCGGTGTGTGCACGCCGGCCACTTTAATTTCATTAGGCGCTGGTGGTGTGACTGCCGCACGACGGCCGCTTTCAATGTCGCTCGCAGCCGCTTTGATGGTGTAATGGGTCAGTTGACTAGACTTGCCCCCCAGGCCTTAGGCTGCCAGCCCTCCCCTGGCTGTATTCCAATAAACTTCCTTTATCTGCAGACCTGGAGGCTGCCATTGTTGTCTACTAAATCAACTACAACTGCTTTAAAAAGAAAACAGCAAATGGTAAAGTGTGACTTAAACATTAATGTATAGACTCTTCCCATATCCATTCCTCCCTCTTTCTTCTCATCTTTGCGGGCTATCCTTTCACGATTCGTATGGGGTTGCCGAGCACCACGCATCCGCTTTTTGACGTTGATTCTCCCCAAGGCCAAGGGCTGTCTAGCGCTGCCTTGCCCCGCCTTGCCCCCGCTCTTATTATAGAGCATGTCATCTACTTTGAGTCCTGGAATGGGCTCATCGGCCTCAAGATAAGCTGTGGGTGGGGGTCGAGTCTGCTCTGTTGGGTCTGCCTATAGGGGTCTTGCCCTGGTTGTCCATTCCGACTGCTAGGGGCTTGGCTGCTCCGCATCCCTTCATTCATGCGACTCTTGACACCTGGCTGTCGGTTGTTCGGAAGACCCGGTTGTCCACTATACCTTCCTCCTTGACCTCCGTTGGGGACAATCCAGATTTTCCCCCTGGTCTGAGTGCTGCCCCTTTTTCTACCTCTCCCGCGGTCCGGACCGCGACTATCCGCTCCTATGTCTCCTTAGCAGGTCTCCGTTCCCTGGCCCAACTTTCGCCTAACTCTCCCCCCACCCTCTCGGATACCTTCCAATATGGCCAGTTGCGCAGCTTTTATCGTTCGCTGCCCCAGAAGCACAACTTGTCACGCGACCTTACGCCGTTTGAGTGCCTTTGCGACGCGCCTTCCCTGCCGACTCATGGCATCTCCCGTCTCTACGGACTTCTCATTGAGGCCCTCAACCCTTCGCCCCCAGGCTTTATAGGGAGATGGGAGTCCAAGCTGCAGGTCACTTTCACGCAGGAGCAATGGGACAAGATCTGTCTCTTTAATCGCCACTGCTCTCGGAGCGCTAGGGATCAGAAGATGTCCTATAAACTTTTGGCTCCCTGGTACCGCCCCCCCGCCGTCATTTCTATGTATCGGGCAGATGTTCCTAACACGTGCTGGAGATGTGGGGCCACCCCGGGCTCCCTGCTCCACTTGTGGTGGCACTGCCCTTCCATCGCCTCTTATTGGAAAGCTATACATTCCCAATTACACCATTTTACTGATGAGATCCTCCCCTTCACCCCGGAATTCTTCCTACTCCGTCACACATCCCACTCCATTAAGTGGTTTCGAAAGTCGGTGCTCCGTCATCTGGTGGCGGCCAAAGCTCTGATCCCCCTACATTGGGGTGACCCCCCCCACTCTTAAGGAGTGGATCCTTAGAGTTGAACAGATTTGTGTGCTGGACGAATTATGCCTCTCGGCTGACAAGGGAACAGACCGGTACTTATCTACGTGGTTCTATTGGCTTTCCTATGTGCAGGGCCCTCTTGTCCGCCCGCTGCTTGATTGAATTTTATTTTTCCTTCTTTCCTTCCTTTTTTTCTGCTCTTTCTTTCCTTCTAACCCTCGCTTGCTCTCCTCCCTCCCGTCCACCCGAGTCACCCCTCCTTCCCCCTTTCTGCCCTTACCTCCTTTCCACAGCCTGTGTCTCCTGTGCCCTGGTGAGGCACAGGAGACACAGGCCCTTGTCGGGCTGTGCTCCCGCCACACAATTTTTTGTATGACATTGCTATATTACTATCTGTTACTGTATGATTATTTTGCCCCCCCCTTCTTATGTTTCTGTACCCCCCCTCTTTCTGAAACTGAAAATACTAATAAAGTCTGATTTACCCTAAACATTAATGTATGTATTTGTAAAATATTTGCTGACATCATTTTATACAAAAGAGATATGAATAACAAAAAATATTATTTCTAAACCTCCTTTATCTTTATAAAAAAAAGACAAGATGTCTGTGGTTTATCTATAGAAAGGAGGAGAAATGTTAACAAGAGGTCATGATCAAAAGCTAGAGGGTCAGAGACTTAGATGTAGTGTGAGGAAGTTTTACTTAACTAAGAGTTATTTGGAACTGCCTTCAGGCGGAGGTAGTAAATGCTTATACAGTAAGGGACTTTAACCATTCATGGAATACACATATGGCTCCTGATGAGATCCACAACTGTCAGTTACCGAGTAATTGTTGCCACATAAAATGTATCTTTTCTTTTATATACTGCTCTATCACTTCACTATAGGACCTAATAACTAAAATATGGCTGCCCTGTGAAGATGATGAGGAAAATGTGACCCGCACAAAATGCTGCTTACATAACACGCTAAAGGATAACTTAACTTGTTTATCCTTCTTTAATTGGAAAATGACAATTAAAAGCAAATAAGGAGTTGATCTACTTGGAAGAAAAATTCACAAACACCGATTATGAGATTATTAATAGACTTTATTATATAATCAATTTTTTTCTATTTAAATCGACCTTAAAGCAGGTCGAGGAGGGGGCCACCTCTGGACTCACAAAGAGTCATTCACCAGCACGCAGTATAGGAAAAACCCCCTCTGTGGAGGAAACCTATGAGGGACCATGGCTGGAAGAATTGCCCTTCCCTCTGGGCATTAAGAGGTTAATCCTATCTTGTGGATGGGGCAAAATTAAATGAAAAAATAAAAGTAAATACATGATCACAAATGTCCATCTGCGGGTTACAATCTTCAGACCTCTGCTGGGATCCCGACACTCTGCGAATCTCTTTGCCGGAGAGCCGACACTCCGCAGATCTCTTTGTCAGGCGGCCAGCAGTTTTGACATGGTTCTTCAGACTACCTTGCTGCTGTAGAAGAGTTGTAGAAAATGTCCATCTGCGGGTTACAATCTTCAGACCTCTGCTGGGATCCCGACACTCTGCGAATCTCTTTGCCGGAGAGCCGACACTCCGCAGATCTCTTTGTCAGGCGGCCAGCAGTTTTGACATGGTTCTTCAGACTACCTTGCTGCTGTAGAAGAGTTGTAGAAAATGTCCATCTGCGGGTTACAATCTTCAGACCTCTGCTGGGATCCCTACACTCTGCGAATCTCTTTGCCGGAGAGCCGACACTCCGCAGATCTCTTTGTCAGGCGGCCAGCAGTTTTGACATGGTTCTTCAGACTACCTTGCTGCTGTAGAAGAGTTGCCCTTCCCTCTCGGCATTAAGAGGTTAATCCTA
>VKOC01005442.1:0-20747 GCA_009364415.1 Spea multiplicata | reverse complement strand
CAGTGGGCTTCCTGCCTTCAGCCCTGTCCATGGGCTTCCTGTCTTCAGCCCTGTCCAGTGGGCTTCCTTCCTTCAGCCCTGTCCAGTGGGCTTCCTGCCTTCAGCCCTGTCCAGTGGGCTTCCTGCCATATGCCAGAGACTGTTTTAACCTGTATTTCCTTGTCCTGCCATAAAATACAATACATAGCATTTCCTGGATTTCTGCCGGTGGTGTATTCCTTTGTGCCTGTCTGTCTTATCCTTTGGTTATAATGCATCGCCGCGTGCAGACAGAACCCCATGTATCCCCTGAAATGAGGCTCCTACCCAACCTGATTACCCGGGTCCTGACAAGTACAAGCAGTCAATATTTGGTGTGCAAAAGTTTTAGGCAGCTGTGAAAAAATACTGTAAAGTCAGAACGCTTTCAAAAATAGTTACATGTTAATAGTTTATTTTTATCATTTTTAACAAAATGCAAAGTGAGTGAACAGAAGAAAAATCGAAATCAAATCAAAATCAAAATGACCGCCCTTTGCCTTCATAACATCATCAATTCTTCTAGGGACACACACAAAGTCAGGGATTTTATAGGCATATTGTTAGGTGTATCTTTAAACAATCATGACAAATGATCATCGATTTAATATCATTTAATATGTAGGGTGAAACACAATCATCAACTGAAACAGAAACAGCTGCCTAGGAGGAATAAAACTGATTGAGGAACAGCCAGACAGTTTAATGTCAAAAGTCATAAACCATGGCAATCCTCAGCACAGCAACAAGACACAGGGGAGTTATACCGTATCGGGTCTCTCCAAGGCTTATATATACGTCAGGATTTTCTCAAGGGACTTTTAGTAAGCAAAGTTTTCTTGGGTAACTGATGCCCAACTCAGTTTTAATGTTTTTTTGGTGAAAATAAACATTAGTGGATATACATCAGTACATAATTAAAGTCCTTGCTCTTGCTTGAGTACTTATTACTTATTTGCGCTCAACTATTCCACGCCTGTGGAGCTCCGGTCTAGAATTCAGGCTCTGGACCGGATTTTCATCTGGCCCATTTTGAAACAAAGTTCTAAATGTGGAGCAGTTACCATGGAAACTAATTGATGTGACACTGATTGTGTCACATGTAGCAATTTGCTCCTCAGAAACATGGTTCTATAAATCAACAAGATGGAAATTGTAAGCTGCAGTCTATGTTTTAGATATGTCTCTTGTGTATATGAAGATAATATATTAAGCTTAGATTAAAATACAAAAAAGTCAAAGGTTTACCTATTTTATGTCTCATTTATTGAAACATAATTCACGTTGGTTTATCTTTATAGAGAATGACACACCCATGGGAGCCCCACAATGTGAGTAATGTATAGAAGTGGCTGAATGATACATATAAACAAAATTACCATATATATATATATATATATATAATATATAAATTATATATATATATCATATATATATATCAGTTTACAATGTCTACCCTTAATCTATTTTACTATTGTAGAGATCTATCTATTAATTCTTTAATGCCCCTCCTCCTTTTCTAAAACACTAACATGATGTCCACATATTTTTATTAATACAATCTTAATAATAATTATCATAATGATAATAATAATAATATTAGTGGAAATGTAACTTTGACCAACAATGATAATGTTCCCTCTACAAACCGGGATACAACTAATTAATTATAATTAATTTTTTTAATGAAAAGGATTGAGTGGACATAGCAAGCCCCCTTTTTGTTGGTATATCTGTCTCTCATTTCCCTAATGAAAAGGATTGATGTTGCGTAATTGACAAGCACTGTGTACTTTGCATTAGCAGTTGTGTTGTCTCCAGTTGGTGTATAACCTTGCTCAACGTGACAATCACAGAGATTCATTACCAATTACTTTGGCTACTGCAGCATCCGGAACGTCGCAATCCTCTCTGTTTCCTCTCTCAATCTGATGTATCAAAAAACAGTAAGAAAAAGAAAAAATAGACAAACGAGATGAAGCATAATTTTGTGTCGTATGAGTAATTGCAAAGCGATATATTTAGTTTGAGCCTGAATTTCCATCTGATATAAAAGGTATATTTGGGGATTTTGTTGTGCCATAAATGTAGACTAGTGTTGGCAGTAAAAAAAAAAAGAAAAAAAAAGTCCTCATACATGCTTAAGATATATTGTTGCTGAGAGAGACCATATGTCAAAGCCGGAAGCCAGAAAACAGGGTCACAACGGGTAGAAACAGAGCCAAATCAGGAATCAAGGAGCGAAGTCGGATCAAGCCACATCCCAAGGGTACTGGAAAAATGAAGGCCCTGAGCTGATCTAGGCAGTCTGGAGCAATAACGACTTGATTGAGGTCCTTAGAGGTCATATAGAGGTGACACTTCTGGCCTTTCTGTGCACTTTTGGCCTCCGGCTACCCGGAGCCTATCCTTGTGGGACGTGGCCAGGACCCGCTGACGACACCCCTCTATTTAAGTGGGAAATGGGCGGGGAGTGGAGATTGTCAGGACTCCGCCAACCGGGACCTGGAGGATTCAGGTATGGACCCGGAGAAGTGGTGCTTCTACTGGAGTCTACTGGAGTTCCCAGGTATGGTCGTGAGGATCATGGGTTGGTCGGCCCAGAGGCCCAGTAGTGACATGTACAGCACAGGCCTCCATTGAAGCGCCCACGTGACCTTTTCATAATTATATTCACGTAAGATGGGCGGGTGTCCATGCCTCTGGCCACACCCACATCCAGGGCTGATCACACCCCTCGCAGTCTGGTGTCACCACCTTAACGGGTGTCCCGACTTGGACACCTAAAATGTTGGAGGAAAGGTACCAAATGCACCCTTCCACAAATTCACTCCACCTCTAAACATCTTTTTTCTACATATTTCCAAATAAATCTTAAAAAAAATGTTTAGAAAAATAAATAAAACATTAGTGAACAAAAAAGTTAAAAAATAAACATGGACCATATCCATGTATACCAAGCGTGTGTGCGTCTCTATACGTCCTGATCTGCTGTTGATGCACAAGAGGAACCAACAGATGTTCAAAATGTGTTTTGACTAATAAATTGTACAGGTTACCTGCTCTGTTGCCATAGTGGTTGTTATGGAAACGGGTCAGAACAGCACTGAAAAGTGACCGTCCTGAGCTGCTGACATGTGTGAGGAGCATATGAAGGGTGGAGAGCTTAGAGGATGGGGGAGAGTATGGTGCGGCAGCATGAGGGGAAGATCTCTCGGCAAGTGCTATAGGGCCCCAACTAAAGTTTATTATACATTCTTAGATGGTGAGGCTGAAGGACACTAAAGCGTCCTTTTAGGATATTAGCAAAGTTTCCAGGTATGTCTGACCTGACCCTTCCCCTCCCTCACTGGAGGCCGGACGGGAAGGAACCCTGTTCCCAGCTTTACCGGTTACAATTATTTTTGGTGAAAGTTAAGTTATACGATAAACAAAAGTACCCACAGCAGAAATATTTGGCTAATCTCATTATTGCAATTCCATTATTTAGTCTGTATTTTATTACTTTCCTCTTTCTATTACATTGTTAACATACATTTTTCCCTTCCTGAATAATTTAATTTGCTTGTCAACCTCATTGTATTTGCGAAAGAAACAAATAAACCTCTGTATTTATTAATAAGTAATGAAATAGATTTTTTTTTGTAGCACAATCCAATTCAGTGAGCTTTAGTTCATTCAACAAATAGAACTTGTAAGATGTTCTTAACGGTGGATCGGTCACTTTTCCAAATGTTACTTTTTATAATTCAGTACGTTTAATATTTAATAGCGTTTACACATCTATATACTAGATGGACAAAAGTATTGGGACACCTGACCGTTACACCAGCAGGGACTTTGTTGACATATACGAATATATGAATGATGAGTGGCCGCTTTGGTGAGTCTGAGCATTTAGCTCACATGTTATTACCATTGACATTAGCATAATCTCATCCACAAGGGCCGTCTGGAACCAAAAATTCACGAGGAAAACAGCAGCCTCAGAAGTGTGTTTCAACCTCCATGCATCTCTACAGTGAGGTCTAGTTGGCATCCATGTAGGCACAGCAAGCAGTGAGGTCTATGTCTGAACTCATCTTTTCATCTCAAAGAAGGAAACTGTATAAAACACAGAACTAGATTGTTCAAAGCTTTAAGAGCTTGCTTTACTTGAGTCCACACTCGAGAGAATCTAGAATTTTAGCTCGCCTGTGCCATGACAAAGAAAAACCTCTGGGGGCATCATTTTCTGCTGAGCTTCTCTTTCCTTTATGTACGCTCCCAAAGCTTTCTTCCCTAGTGGCGGAGCTCGTTTTTGTAACCTGCAGTGGTACTGAGATGTTAGTCTACTAAAGGGGCCCTTAAATTAATGGATGATGGGCCATTGGGAATATGGAACCTAAGGCGGCTGCTTGGAACATAAGGTGCCAAGGGGTGGTGGGAACCTAACATGTATAGCCCAGAAGCTCTCCCAGATCACCTTCCATAAAGAGGAGGATAGGGAGAGCTCCGAAGAACCAGTACTCGGGTATAGTCACAGGCATTGGAGGAAGTCCCAGTTTGGAACCAAGTCAAAAGATATCCGAGGGCAGGCCACGGTCTTAGCAGATTTTGCGTTAATGCATTAGTTACTCAGCCATGGCACAAGCCAAGCTCATCTCAGTAGTTTCACCTTCATAGCTCTACCAGAATGAATGATTTCTCCCGCAGCTGCCAGCAGCGTTGCATAAACTGACTTGGAGGTTATTGAAGCTGAATTATGCCAACAAGTCATTAGAAACACCAAGCAGCGGGCTATTTTGGGATCGTTGCACATCTGCAGTGTTGAGCTATTTAGAAAAAAAAATGATACTATTGCTCAATACTCATATCTACATTTATGCATAATTCTTGTGATGTCTGTGTTGTAGCCGAGCCATATATAAATCTGATATTTTTAAATTCTGCCGGTGGAAATGCTCCTGGAGCGGTAATAAGTTAGACGTTGTTGTTTGCTATGGAAGCGGAAGAGCTTTGTGGAATATTAGACAGTATAACAGAGACGCTATGCAGACTGACGATAGTCTTACTTGAGCTGTCACCGTTTTTTATTACTGGTATCAAATTATCTTTTTTATTATTAAAAAAGATAATTTTTATTATTATTTTAAAACTGTTTTTTGCCCCGTAATATAACATTTTCAGGCAGCTGCATATCAGTCATTTTTATCAGTTCTTGCTGTGTTATCTTAGCCCAATCTACTTGATAAACACTCCGACTCCTTATCATACAGTCCGTGGTAAGCAATAGAATTCCTCAGTCTTAATCATCCAGTCGGACACCCTGGCTTATGAAAGCATATAGAGGGATGGACTTCGTTAGCACTGCCACAAAGCATCAACTAAGTGTAGTGCTTCAGCAGCAGGGAAAGTCACCCAAAATATCACATGACTAAGAAGAATGTTGGATAGAATTGCGCATTTGGCAATTCGTATGAACCCCCGAAAATGTGACCAGACCACTCACGAATTAGATGAAAAGAAGCTCATAATTTTCGTCTGAAGTTCACTCTCACTCTCTCGCATTCTCGTTTACTCTTTCACGCTCTTTAAATGTTTCCCTACTTTCTCTGCTGTCCACTTCCGCATCTTTTTCTTCATCTTCAGTCTTCAAGCTGCTATCTTCATCTGAATCTCCACGGGCAAAACCTGGCAGAACCGTCTCAAAAAATGACAGATTTTTCAATGACATCCTCTCCCCGACCCTCCGATTGGGGGAGAGGACGTCACCTAAAGCGCCATCATTTTGCCCTCGCTTGAACTCGGGGCAATATAGCAGCTCTTGCTGTGATGTCCTCTTCACCATCCTCCACTGCAAGTGCTGTCATTTTGCCCTCACTTGAACTTGGAGCAAAATGGTGGGTAGAGGACATTTGCCACCATTTTGGTGGAAGTTCCTGCTGGGTTATGTCCGCAGAGATGATAGAAGGAGAAGATGCGGAAGCGAAAGTGGTCGACAGAGAAGGTGCGGAAACATGTAAAGAGCATGAGAGAGAGTGAACGAGAATGCGAGAGTGATCGTGGGCACCAGGCAACGTCCCGTATTTTCAGCCGGTCTGAATGGGCAGGGAAAGAAATTTGATGGCTGAAAATAAATTTGGCCCATTTGCACGTCTAATGTCGGCCTCCAGGTCTGCAGATAAAGGAAGTTTATTAGAGCAAGATGAAATTAACCCCTTCACGACAAAGCCCGTACATCGGGCGGCTTTGTAGGATCCACGGAAGTGAAAAGCCCTCCCCCCGTATAAAATGGCCGGCTAAAACAGTGCTTTGGAAGCGATCGGCAATATAAAACATTGGGTATTTCAAAACTCAGGACAAATAGTACAATCTATTTAGCAGGTTTTTTTCAATAGCTTTTGCAGACGAGTAAAAGATTTTTCAAATAAAAGTGAGAATTAGATGATATGATAAAAATATTTAAAGAAAGCCCTGCTTGTCCTGAAAAAAAAACAATACATAATGTGTGTGTGGGTGTACGAAATGAGAAGAAAATTACAGCTAAACACAACACTGAAAAATTTTAAAAGAGCCTTTGTCCCAAAATGTACTACGAGTAAAAAACACTCTTGACATTAAGGGGTTAAAGCATTTTTTTTGTTTATCAATACCGAACGTACCTTTCTGTATACAGCACTTAGGTTTAACATTTATTTTTTGTTACATCCTACGGAATGTTCTCCAAAGTCCAAACAATTCCATGTGTTAGATTTGTATTATTTTATTTTAACGTTAGCGATGTTCTACTGTAGACCTTGAAACGCAGAGTTAAAAGACAGGAGTACAATACCGATTCTACTTCTCTATGTGTCATGGTCTTATCACGTAGAAGAACAAATACGTTTGTGTGCGCAGTACATATCCTGTGTCCATATGTTCAAATATAGATAATGGGTATCATTGAGGACAAAGAAGTAGGAACAAAAATAAGAGACAATAGCCAAAAACTGTAAAAATAGCAGATATCATTGGGAAAAAAATTACCCTGGTAGTAGCACTCTATACAGGTAAAGATGAACCAGCTGACCATAGGCATGTTAACTATATTATTATTATATATATTTTTATTATTATTATTATATTATTATTATATTTTATTAATTATATATTATTATATATATTTTATTATTATTATTATTATATTCATTATTATTATTATTATTATATTCATTATTATTATTAATTAATTATTATTATTATTATTATTATTATTATTATTATTACACAATATGGGCCTGTATGTCAGATAATGTGTTAATAAACATCCGGTGAAAATCTAATTGTCAATTAAAGTGTTAACAGAGAAGAACAAAGCAACCTGCAATAACTCACCTTATTTTAAATGGGTTTTTACACAGCTTTAGTGATAAAATTAATATAAATTACAGCTTCTTTTTTTGTATGATCAAACAGGGCCTAATTTATCTCCTTAAAATGCAGAGAAACGTACGATAAAAGCCCGGCATCTGGAACGTGGCGGCTACAATGTAGCTGTCAGCAGGTAGCCGATTCCTTTTTAAAACCGTTCCTGTTATCTGGAATACCCAGGACACCAGAATTATGCAGTGGCTTTTGATAAAACGTGATGAGATGTTTGAATATGAGGATAAAAACATCTATAACAAATGTTGCCTGGTCTTATCTCTGAATTACAATAATTTTGACACAATACATTTAGAAGGGTATAATTGCGCCATATTGTACAGCGAACAATGCTGTTTTACTAACTTACTAACCCATTCATTAAACTGGTACATACATAAACGTCCGGACACACAGACTTTTATAGAAGTGGCCAAAAGTGTGTGGACACCTGACCATCACACCTATTTGAGCTTGTTATTCCCAAATCATGGGCATTAAAGTGGAGTTGCCCCATCGTTTGAGGCTATAACCGCCTCCACTCTTCTGGGAAGGCTTTCCATCAGATTTTGGTGTGTGTGTCTATGGCAATTTGTGGCTATTCGACCAATAGAGCATGAGTGAGGTTGGGGTTCAGTTAAGTAAATGTCGGGGCTCTGTTGAGGCCACTTGAGTTTCTCCAACACAGGCTCGTCAAGCCATGTCTTTATGGAACTTGCACAGGGGCACAGTCATGCGGGACAAGGGCCTTCCTCAAACCGGGGCCACAAAGTTGGAGTCATACAATTGTCTTAAAAGTCTTTGTACACTGTAGTAATGCTACCCCCGTTTGTGGCCCCGGTTTGAGGAAGGCCCTTGTCCCGCATGACTGTGCCCCTGTGCAAGTTCCATAAAGACATGGCTTGACGAGCCTGTGTTGGAGAAACTCAAGTGGCCTCAACAGAGCCCCGACATTTACTTAACTGAACCCTTCCCTGGAGCTAAGGGACCCAAACCCCGAAACACAGCCCCAGACCATTATCCCTCCTCCATCAAACTTTACAGTAGGCACTATAGGTGCTCTCCGAGACTCATATATATGATTTGTGCCGCACCTGTGCACAACACCCAATCCCTCTGGATTTACACTATCCGATCTTTTGAGGAAAAAATAGACTTAATTTATTGAAAGGTTTATTGAAAATGATTATCTGGGTGTTCTATAGGCAACCCTTCCAATGTCCTCCCACCGCAACCCTTACCGAGCATACCCTAAAAGCAACCGGATGGTCATTTCCATGTGCACTACTATTTGTTACACTCTAGAATAACGATAAGTCTTCTTTATTAGCCATTTGGTAGCAAGGGTGCCATAAAAGAGTTAAATAAGAAGATACATTTAATATTTTGAAGTGCTTGGGCTACAAAGTGTAGGCTTTTTGTTTTTTTTAATCATCATTTCCACTCCACTCAAGACAAATACGCTCATCCACTCACAGGCAGTTTTCTAGAACGCAGTTTATCTAAATGAAATCCAAATTCTCAATTTTCTTGGCAGCAGTCACTTATTTATTTTTTTTTTTTTGCAGAAAGCTTTGTCGAATATTGTCTTGGAAAAGACTCCCGAGGACAGTTCAAGTTCATCATCATCTTTTTCCTTTTTCTCATTTTCATTCCAAAAAAAAAGATTTGATCATTCATCGCGGAGCTTCCATTTCCTTAGCCTTTTTATGCCGCCTAAGTTATATTATTTAGAATTTTTTTTTAATATTAAGAAAATATATACGGTAAGTATATAGAGGCAGAAAGTTTTTGTTCAATTTTACGGCTTCAGCCACCAATTTTGCTCAAAGCGCTCAATTATCACTTCAAAACTCTCCCCTTCCTCGACTTTTGTGTATTCATAATGTATTTTACATAAGATGTTTCTTTTTCATACTGTTGTAGAAACAATTTACAGGTTTTTTTTTGACGAGGCTTCACCTTGAATATAAAACAGAACTTCTGTCCACTGGTTCACAATAAAGACATCAAACTACAATCTGCTACCGAACATTAATATGTTTTCAGAAAATGTATCTTCTAAGAACAAACTTTTCCAGCATAAACAGATAGAATCTGGACGCGGATTTGATGGTCGCTTACAGGATATTAAAGGCAGTGGTGACCTTCAGTGGGGTCATACCAGGTAGACCACCCAGCTCCCTTAAGGGATAACTTTCACTCATAGTCCAAAACTGTAGTAAAATGTCCCTTTAAATTTCACGGAACCTTTTGAAAAGAAAAATGTATTCTATCCTAGGATTTCCGCAGTCACTTGTATCATGTGGGTCATTCTGCTTGCATTACCCAGAAAGCAACGTTCTAGGAAGTGTGTTGTGATGTCAGCAAGCGGAGCATGGATGTTTCTGCACTGCATCTGCAGACTTCTGTGTTCCCGTAGAAGGTTTCATGCGATGTAGAAAACCCATAAAGTATTTCATTTATTTATTTGGACTTTGGCCATCCGTACCGGTAAAGGAGTCTTTCCTGGCCCCCAGGTTTCCATGTCCTCAGTGACCTTAGTGAGCGAGGCTTCAAGCCCAGGTGACCATTATATTGAGTAAAAAAATAGCCCTGATATAGTATTGAAACAGGGAAGAGAATGGCTTCATGACGGTACTAGCAAGGAACGGGGTGTTTATTTATTAATATATAATATAATATTTATTAATATATAAAATGTATTAATAATATATTACTATACGTTAGACAGACCAGTCCAAAAAGACCAGTGAGCCGACAACCACATCCTAACCTTCAAAGCTGGTCTGCCAGCATGGCAAGAACCAGAAGCTTACATCTTTGGTGCTCGCACACCATGCGCTCGCTTTTACAGCGGGGTCACCTAAAGAGCCCCCCCCCCCCCGCTGCAATTTTCCCGCTGGGCTCTGTGATTTCTTTTCCTGGAAAAGACTGATGATTGGTAAACAGGGCATTCACAGGGGACAAGGTAAGAAGGGTCCTGCTCAAAAGAGCCTACAATCTAGTAAGAGTTGCGGGTATAATACACAAGAGGTAAGAGTGCAAATCTTTTCAACGGAGGGTGTCTCATTGTAATCACTAATTAATAATAAATGATAATATTGCTGGACATGAGTATAGACTGGCAGCATGATGGAGGGTATGGAAAGTGAGGCAGACGTTGGATAGAAGGCATGGAGCTATAGGGAGGTCCTATATGAGGTCCATATCATCACTAATATGAATTATTTTGGACGTTAGCTGT
Source organism: Spea multiplicata (assembly GCA_009364415.1). Taxonomy (NCBI): domain Eukaryota; kingdom Metazoa; phylum Chordata; class Amphibia; order Anura; family Pelobatidae; genus Spea; species Spea multiplicata. The sequence goes on along the minus strand of VKOC01005442.1, from coordinate 10,096 downwards.
CTAGCGTAAATTATAATGTATGACAAGCATCTTCACTATGTCCCTGCATGTCATATGTTTATCCTAATTTATCCATCAGCGAAATTAGCAGAACACCTGTCCATTACCCCTCAACAATTAAGAACAAATTGGGCCATTCTATGCTTGGATTGCACATTTATGGACCGGTGCCATCTGCTAATTCTCATGCGACTTCATATTTTAGGAAGATTAAAACCCAGTTATCTAACGAGATGATTAGACAAATGACTTGATGGAACAGAACAGTGCAATTAACCTGTTGGTTAGCGGATGAAATTCAAAGCTCGTGAATCAGAAGCTTACATGGCGTCCGTGGACTGTAATTCTCAGTATGCCTCGGCAAAATGGTACATTTTTAGGTTTTCGGAGGAAATGTAACCCGTCAAAAGCTATTCGCGACAGCACGGTTAGAAAGTACTCTAGGGTTCATTCAAATTATTCTATAATGGTTTTTTCGGATGATCTAACCCATTTAGGTCACATCACGGTTTGATCATACAGCAGATCTGCTTTCCTGCAGGGAATAACCATTAGGTGTGATATCTGAAAGCCCATGATTGATGTATTTTCATTTTAATTTGGTCTGATAACATAGTAATTTATTAAATTTTTCGTTGCTTAGAATTGTAACATTTGTAAAATTTTATTTCCTAATTCCATCTGTCTTTACGCACAGTTATCTTCTACTTGCTAGACAATATATATTATATACATTGTACTGTATATTTTTATGCATTTTGTCCCATCTAGGACCAAAATTGTCCAAAAAAATGTAAAGCTTATAAGAAATAAATCATCTGAAATTAAAATTTTTAAAATGACATTACATTTTCAGAAAAGGAAACACAAGGGCTATGTGATGAGATATATGATTCTTAAGGAACATCAGAGAATATTTTTTCGTAAGAAAAAATATTTATCCTCCCAAAGGTCTCTCCGCATTAAAGCTTCTGTTCCACCTAGTCTGCTGAAAACACTTTTATAAGAACAGAGGTAAGCACCTTTATAATTAACATGCATACATACTAACACGCAACCTCACTCTAATATCAACTCACTCTACCACTGTACACTCACACTCACACACATTCTTTCTCCTGCTCCTCCTCCCAGACACCTCTAACCCTAGGCTCACCCTGACTATCCAGCACCATATGCTGACACATAAACTCATGAAAACATCATATGCTGACACACACTTGCTATCCCCAAATACTAACACACATACACTCATGCTAGCACCATAGACTAACATACTCTTACACACTCTAACGCCATACAATAACAGACAAACACATGCTAACATCATATGCTCACAAACATTAACACCTTACAGTAACACCCACACACACACGCTAACACCATACACTCATGCAAAGACATGTTAACCTCATTCACAATTACACATAACGAACTCTAACACTGCATGCAGATATATAATACCTAGCAGGCATAACCCCCCTTTGGCTGCCTTTCGGCCCACAAGTAACTGCTCATGAATTCCAGCTATTATGTGTAATACAATAATTTAAATTGTATGCTCATTTTAAATATCTAGGCATACCAAGGAACTGTCTTTTTTGCCTAGAAAATGCTACTTTTGCCCTCTACAGTCTGTAAAAAGGCAAGAAGATTGGGTGCTCCACCTAAAGAACACCCCATGACATCACAACACCATACATGTAACTCGCGTGAAACATGATGTGATGACCAACCTCTTATGCTCAACAAAAGACATTGGAAATGTTAATTAGGGTTGGTCAGTTACGGCAGACGTGACTATTTGTTTTCTGAAACTCCCTTCTGGCTGATATATTTTTTACACGCATGTTTTTGAACTACGTCTTTCCTTTGAGATCTGAAGCTTTTCCTACAAATACCCTATAATATGAGGTGCAAAAGTAAAAAGAAAGCATGCTTTGTCATGTAAATTTTTATAATGTTAAATAATTATGCATGAATAATTGAATATGCATTGTTAAGCGTGGACTATAGCTATTGCCGTGTTGCTTTTATACGAGGAAAGAAGACATGGAAAGCTTGGTTATCCTGTTTCATTTGATGTTACTGAATACCCGGGGGAATTGTTTGTTTTGTGTGATTTTGTAATTTGCATAAGTCATAGAATTTCAAAGGCCAGACATTTTTCAGGTGTGCTTCAATACCTTTTAATGATTAGAAATGCTAGAATTGGAATAAAACCTGCATTTTAACCACAATTGTTTTCTAAAAGGGGTGTAGAAAACCTGGAATGTGATCATTCAAAAAATTTTTTTAGGGAGAAAATAGAGTCTTTAGTCAAGATACATCAGATTTTATTACCTCTTCAGATAGAATGAAGAAGAGGTCTCTGAGGTCCACAAAGCTTACGTAACGTTCCGTCATGTCCCATGTTGGCCCAAAGAAAGGTATCAACTTTGACTAAAGAATTCTTGGATTTACCTAGATGATTCTAGAATCTGCCTGTCCAGAGTAACAGGTCCAATTTTGCTAGGTTGCTGATGATGGATTCTACAGAGGGGATGATTTTGTTGAGGCAGCACTTATTGTATTGCTGAAGCACTGGCCTTCTAATGTGAGTTTATGCCACCATCTGCCATGTCACTTTCTTCTTGTCCGTGTAGTGATGGGTTTTGGAATTGTGTTCTTAATGGTAATGGTGTCGTTCCTGATGAAGACAGGTAGGGGTCAGTGGTTAGGGGGCAGGGATAAAAGGAGGGGGGAGTTGATTGATAAGCATGCTTTATATCTATATTTATCCATATTATGTATACAGTACCCTCCCCAAATATTGAAACCTTTGGTAAAGAAGGCTGTGAAAAAGTGTCTTCATTGTTTAACCTTTAAAATGTATTAAATATCTCACGGATATCAAACAGTTGCAAATAATTGCAAAAAACAACACAGGTTTATAAAAAAATAAAATAAAATTGTTCAATATACATCAGAATGCTTACCCCCCCCCTCCCCAGAGGCTACACACTTAGATTAGCTCCTCTCAATGGCGTCTTTCGATACTGTTACATATATATTTATTTCTGCCCTCTTGATATTGTTACACATACGGAACATTCAACATAGTTATAAAGTTTCTCTCCAAAGTGTTAACGTTCTAAAATAATTATTATGGAATTGATAAAAAAGACGATACATTTAGTTCCCCACCTTTCTAAAATACAACTCATAATTATGTTTTTCTTCATTTAACATAATATGTTGTAATAACTCCAGGATGATCATCATAACCAATAAGAGTTGTCATTAATTATAATTCTAATGGGGGGCCCTGGGCAAGCCTCCCTTATTGTTTCCCCTGGCCCCACAACTAGGAATGTTTTGGTTTCGACCCGGAGACTCCTGGTAAATCCTGTTTTCCCGGGTCTCCTGGTGAGTTTCTTCTTTCTCTGGGCAGGAGAGAAGCATTTGACCAAGCCCAATCCCCACCCATTTCCCTCCCACTACTCACCCTTCTTAAAGCTGTCTGGGGCTAGCTCCACCCCTACATGTAGCTTGCCCCGCCCCTACATGCAGCTAGCCCTGCTCCTTCACAAAGCCACTGCCCTAGAAGACGGAGAGCTCTAGGTAGCCCATCATAAGAAGTTCTGGGAATATGGGTATGTGCAAAAGGTAAACCTGGGCCTGAATAACCGCACCTTTTGCCACTTGGTCAGGAAACCTTTGTAAATCATTTGCAAAAAACAAAAGCAGAAATTCTCTGAAACAAATTAAACTTTCAGAATGGAAGTGCAAGAACCTTACACAAAGCCATAAAAAGCAAAGAAAACTGTCCAAACTTTCTTTTATTCATTCAGTGTTTTTTTTTTTTTAAATTATAGCTGTTTGTTTAATTGCTGCAGATTTCATTAAATAAAACCCACATCAATGCATATAATATATATATATATATAACATTCCCAGTGGGCTGGATGGTGCATCAGTTTTGGAACAATTTGTAATAAATTAGAAATATACACAATTATTAGCCAATCAGGAACAAGGGACCGGGGCACACTGTTCTAAGCACATAAACAAAAGGTACAAAGCAGTTATTTAAATGTCTTTTAATAAAATGGTTTCTATGTTATATTAATTTTGTTTACACTTCCCATTGTTAGCAGATTTTTATTTTTTTTTATAAATCTGTTTCAAGGAAGGTTTCCGAATGCTGTAACCTGTTATCAGTCACTGATTTATATTCCTTTTAGCTTCTGTTCTTCAATTGCGGCACATCGGGCTACAAATTTACCGGTACTTACATGCCTTCGCTCACCTTCCTTCCTAAATAAAAGTCATTATTTGTTCTTTTTGAAACTCTGGCAAGATCACAGTTCTGGGACACTATGTTTCTCTTTTTTTTAGTGGAAATTTAAACGCAGCTCTTTCTCCTTGGATCTGGCTGCATTATTCTGGCCTCAGTCAGACACCCCCCAATTCGTCCAATCAGGGGAGAGGTTGTCCCCGCGGTGCACACTGAGGCCCCGCCCTGAAATGCTGCTGCTAACTGTTACAGTGTTACACATTTGTTTCATTCATAGGTTTGTTTTATGAATGAGGGACAGTGTTGGATCATTCATATAAATCACCAGAAGCAAACCTAAGAATCAAACAAATGCATCGCACTGTAACAGTTAGCTGCAGCATTGACAAAGCTGCATTTGCACTAAATAATGAATGGGAAAAAGGCAGCTGCTCTTCATTGGTTGATGCCAGACGAGCCCCCTGCCGGCGACCAATAGAGTCGCTCTTACGGACATTTAAATCCTGGCGCCAGAGCTTATTTTGATGGCTGGGTAGACCTCCCACTGGTGCCGTAGGGTCCACTCCTCCGCATTGCCATCGGGGAGGTCCACCTTGCTGTGTACCACAGTGGCCAATGGATCCTCTGTCACCTGCATCCTCCAGCGGGTGCTGCTTCTCTACTGCTCCTGGTCTGGTTCCACGGGCTACAGCGTGCGGTAGGGTATCCTATCCTAGCGTGTTCTATATCATCGATCCTGTCTTTGACCCAGCTTGTCCTCGACCATTCTGCTTTTCTGGCTTCCTGATCTTGGCTCTGTTATATGACTACTTGCACTCCGGCTTCCAGACTACAGCTTGACTCATCTATCCTGCACGTGCACCCTTAGAATTTGGTCAAAAGGCTCAACTCGAGAGGGAACTGGTCAGAGGGCGAAGAACCTATATGTATGTATCTGTAATCAAAGTAATGAAATATATTTTAATTTTATTAAACAATTTTATGCATTTTTGATTTTTTTGATAAATGCAACAAGACCTTAACTGTAAAAATCCTGCTATAGATTTTTATTACCCTAAATGTCAGCGTCTGTATATCTGACCTTTACGCTGATTTCATATTAACTTCCAAAATTCTGAAGGGCAAAAATGATTCCAAGTATAGCGCATTGCTGAAAATATTGAATATGCAATTAACCTTAGAACTTTCCCACTTGTCCTTACATCACAGTTCCTGAGAGTTAATCTGTGTAATGTTAAATTGCCTCGGGTCCCAGGGGATACCACCAGTTGGCCTTCTTCCATATCATTGAAAGCCTCCTCCAACCCCCCGGTCCTCCTTATAGAGGCGCAACACAGACCCTGGAACACTAACCTTTCCAAGCCATCAGGGAAATTAAAAGTGTTGATTTTTGGCTTGCTGTTTGCAGTAAACATCTCACCGAACGCGTCGCTTCACTGGTTTAACAAATATCCCGGTCACACTAATGATGAAATAAAAAAAAAATATAATACACAAAGCCGACAATGACTATACATGACTCACGGAAGAACTCGTCTTTTATTATTTATCTAGAAATATTTAAAAGACTGTCTTTGTTGATCTATTTTCAATTATCCTATTCCCAAGAGTATACATTTCAGCCGTTTTCTCATTAAGTATGTCACTCAACTCGAATATGGCATAAATTAGAGATTTTTTAGACTGCCTACTATGTGAAAGTGACATATTCATGACATGGGGTCAATATGTTTGCAGGGCTGGTACACGAGGATGCTAAACCTATCAATCTCATGTAATTATTTATGTTCATTGCAATCTGCAGGATATGTTACATTCCAGATGGTTGTTTTTATCTTTAACACACTTTAATAGGACGCATAAATATGATTTCTGGGCCTTTCAATGTGAGAAAGAAAATCTATATAATTTATATAAAATAAATTAACTTCATCTATTGCCCATTCCGAGAATATCGGGGGCTTACCTTCTAACTCTCTGTAATGGATGGCTTAAGCCGCCGGTATTCTAAACAGCTGAGACGGGCTAAGTGCTAGTCGAAATGTTGCGATACTGTAAAATTATGTTCAAATGAAAAGGTATTTTGGCAAAAAGTTGGGGCGAGGGGGTATTGGGTAAATAGAAAATATTTCATGACTGCCAGGTCAAACGCCTGAATTACACACCCGGGAAAACGTTTTGGTTGGAAAGAAAAAATATTAAACTTCACAGTTAAAAAGTATCCACCCAACCTATAGACCTGATGTAATCCCAGACCTGAGATGCCCTCATGCTAAAAAAAAAGCCATTTTCTGTTTAAAATGGAAAGATGATCCCTTTCTTTAATTATAACAGCTGGAATCTTCCTATATAAAGTAACGTGTGATTAACTCTTGGAGTAAACGCTCAACATAATGTAAATCTTTCCTTTGTTAATTATGTGTTTTTTCTTTATATGTCCAACTGAATGGAGTCCTAAACTGAATAACATATACTATATGAGGTCAAACTAACGCTTTGTATACTGCTAAATGGAAAATGATCCACTATGTACTATGTTGCCGTATAAATTATTAGATAAAACCACAGTAAAGTATAATACGATGCCAAACTATAATAAGCACAACTGGGAACTCTTTGAGTTTGACCCAGGGTCTTCGGGTGAAGCGCTCTTTACCCAGGTCTCCAAGGCGGTTTCTTCTTACTCCTGGTAGAGAAGCTGTATGTTGCCCACCTCCTGCTCATGCCACTTCCTAAATGTACATTTTTTTTTATCTGTAACTATTAACTGATTTATAAAAGATCATTATTTTTAACATATTGAACTGACGGCAGTCCAATTTATGCTTCAGGATGAAGCAATAAAACAAAAAATAGGTAAGACCCCCAAACAGTTTAAAAAGTCAAAAAGCCATTTAGCGGTTTTCCCCTCGTCTTTCTTGGAACTGATTAAGGACTTTGAATAAAAACATATCGCCCGCTGCTGTGCGCTGTGCCTGTTTTGCCAGGATTTGTAGTTAACTTGTGGCATTAGTTTGTTTCTCTGGAAGCAGAGCTGTCAAACATCACTCTGCTTCTCGTAATGCAAGGACTGGTTCATTGAGTTCAGGTTTTCAAGGTAATGATCTGCCAATCTCGTAAATCTCGTAATCGCAGAACGGCCAAAAACTCATCCACGGTGCTTTACGTGCTGTCTGCTTGGACTCTTATTGGAAATCTGAACTTAAACAGAAAACCACTAAACTGCCCAATTAATAACTAAACTGCCCAATTAATAGATGTGACGGAAAGATAAAATCATAGCAAATATAAAGATTATAAGATAAATAATTAGAAATAAAGATATAAAGATAAAATAATTAGAAATATAAAGTTATAAAGATAAAATCATTAGAAATATCTAAAAACATAAAAAAAGGCAAATTTACAAGATTCAAAAGATTCATTGTGATAACACACCAAGGAATTTTTTGTCTCAAGTGTAGAACTCAAGTCCCACAGTTTCTTTTTAATTTCTCAGACTTCTACCTCATCCTTTAACATTTGGGGAAGTCTTAGCTCCACCATGTCGGGGAACATGTCCCGACACTGCAGCCATGTGAGGGTGAAGGCACGGCTGTGCAAACGTTGGTACAAAATGGACATCTGGAAGAAAGACTGATAGATGATCGAAGGATTGTCACGGGGGGGGGGACAATAAGAGCCTCTAGGGCTAAACCAAAGATTTCCCATGCATGAGGATTGATTATTAATGGGATTACAATTCTTTCTACACTGCTGTCCATATAGTAAAGGGACGCTCCAACCATCACATGCATATGATAGATGCTGATGAGAGATCTCTTTAAACATGGTGCATGGTGTCCCCCTTGCAAATGCATGGGGTTATTCTGCAGAACCTTAGCTTCTCCATGCGCATGACATACTTAACGTCAGCCAACTCCGGGGCTGGCTTGGTGAAGACCAAGGGGAAGGGTCCTACTCAGACCCATGTGCACATGTGCGGGACTGCTCTCGCTGATTTCAGTGGCACTGATTGGCTTCTTCAAGTGGCCAATCAGTACCAAATATCTTTGGACCGTGGAGGAGGAGAACAACTGTATATTAAAGGACTAGCATAGGGTTAGGATTACTCACATTGTACTTTAATATGCCTTAATCTTTAGTGAGGGTGTCTCGGCCTTTTAATTTATCACCTTGGATTCATGTTCCAGGTTTCCCTTGCACAAATACCTTTAGGACAACTCCTCCAAATTCTGACTAGCCTGCCTCGCGTGGAAGATCCACCAAAATATTATTCCTACTCCCCGTGTTAGAGATTTAAGAAGATTCACTAAAATTTCTACACATCTCCAATTCCAAATATCCAGAAGACTTGTAGAGGGCATAAGGTCCAAAAGCGTGACATAAAATGTTGGGGTTCTGCCCGATGCTTGTAGGAAGCTTCTAGCTTTGTTAACTCCTACCAATACCTCAACAGACCTTTTCATCCCCAACTATTATACCGAGGTGATAAAATACGTTCGTACACTAAGGGAATTTGGCCTATGTGTTACCTAATATTTATACCCCTATGAAACAGGAAGTCGTGATTGAACAATTTCCTGTTCCTAGTCACCCAGGTGTACTAAAAAAAATGTAAAACATCAATGGGAATATACTTTAAATATATTTTTATCATATGAATTTATAGGGATACCAATAATTGTGGAACATATATATTTAACATTTTTTAAAAATTTTTATAAACCTGTGTTGTGTTTGATATCCACGAGAGCAGATATTAATGTCGGGCACTGTATAATAAACAAAATATGACATGTACTTCATCTGTACTGTTTGGTGGAAACCCTCAGCACCTTAGACCCTACAGAATTCAATACTAGATCTATAGAGAACTTTTATTGTAGGTTTTATTCTCTGTAATAAATCTATGGAGAGCTCCAAGGTTCCAAGATATGGCTACTAATGTAATGTTCTGGGCTACTGAAGAGATCGGGTCAATCAGTTGGTCATCAGACGTCGAGCATCGTTTGTTAAACTCCACCAAGCTATTGTGTAAACTAAATTTTATTATTAACTTGGAGAGCTCGGCCTAGAGGTACAGATAGTATCAGTTATTTCGTGTATCATTTTTATTTAATTTGTTACATATTCCGTATCAATAATAACTCTGCAATTTAAACCGCCGAGAACAAAAGAGGCACGAGGGATTATTGTATTCCTGTAGATGAAGCTCTGCGTTACTGTCACATTCGAGGCGTACACAAGTTAGAGATTAGTCTTTTTCGGTAATTTATATGCAAAAATTGATTTGCGCAATCAATATCCCGGGAGGACTCGAAAACCTGGCTGCAATAGCAAATTGCAATTTGGCTGTCTGAATTTTAATTGTTACTACTGATGACTTTTGGACTTCGAGACACAGTTCAACATTCTGAGGCTTAAATTTGGCCCTCTACCAAAATCCATATGAAAGTGCTAAGTGTTTTTTTTAAAAAAATTCCCTACATATAGGGAAATTAATCTCTTTATTGTCATTATATTTTAAGTTTGTCAAATGTCATTTTACTTAACTAGTTTATACATAAATCTTCAAAATGAACTAATCTTAATATTTAAGAGGTGATGTAATTTATACTCCTTAACCCCTATACTGCTGCCCATATCTTACACAGATGTTTTGTGCTTAGTATTACTTATAAAGTAATAATAATAATAGTAATATAATAATAATAGTAATAATAATAAAGCACCTTAGAATGAAGCTGCAGCTCCCACCCTCCTCCGTGGTCCAAGGATTGAAGCAGCCAATCAGTGATGGGGAAGAGCTCCCAT
>VKOC01005441.1:0-22428 GCA_009364415.1 Spea multiplicata | reverse complement strand
TCTGTCTGAGCCAGTCCTGATAACGTGCAGTCATTAACCCTTCATTAGATCCAAACTCTGTCTGAGCCAGTCCTGATAACGTGCAGTCATTTACCCTTCATTAGATACAAACTTGGCGCTGTCTGAGCCTCTCCTCATAATGGACAGTAAAGAACACTCACTCACCCTAACACCATACAATTACACAGAAGTACATACACTATATCCCTCCATCCTCTCCCTCGGGCTCCACACTCTCTGTTGACACGCTAATACCACACGCTGACATACACACACTCTCTTACACTATACACTAACACGCACTCATCTTAGCACCATACACTAACACACACTCATGTTAACACCATACACTAACACGCACTAACACCATATGCCGGCAGACATTCATGCTAACACCAAATACTAACACGCACTGTAACACCATACCATAACATGCTTGCTTACTGCATTCGCTTACATATGCTAACATAACACGCTCGCAAACACATGCTAGCACCATATATTGACATACATGTTAACAGCAAACGCTAACACATGCACACACTACCTTCATACAGTCACATGTCTTACATTAGATCCAAACCTGGCATTCTCTGAGCCTGACCTGATAACGTGCAGTCACAACCTCTAGATTAGATACAAACCTGGCACCGGCTACGCCTGTCCTGATAATGCCATTATCATCCCCTACATTAGATACAAGGCCAGTGCTGACGGAGCTCGGGACACAACCTTTGCAAGCTTATACATCGCACAGCCTGCAGGGGGCAGCACTCTACATTGCGCTGGTCAGCAACATGCGCAATATATATATGTATATATGTATACCTGGGGACTTTTAGGCTGCTGCTGCCCAGAGCCGCCCTTGCGGGATGCAGCCGGTGATACTCGCTGACGTCAGTGAGCGTTTCTACTGACAGAGCGGGACCCCCCCCATTTAAGGGGGTAATTGGCAGGGAGTGGGGCATGTCAGGATTCCGCTCCCACAACCTGGAGGATTCCGGTGTCGAACTGGCGTTTCTTCTGGAGATCCCAGGTATGTATATGTGTCCTTGAAAAATATGCTGATATGGCAACCTTTTTGCTTCCTGTTTACATACATAAACCCACTCCGCAAAGCTGATGACCGAGGCTGACACTCCAAGGGTACCGGTGTTAAAAAAGGGCCCCTTTATAATGTATAACGTGCTTTATTTCACATCGTATTACTCCGCAGAGAATGAAACTGAGTATACGGTAAGACCAGAATGGGGCGCTCCCTTGGATTTAAAAAATGCTATTCTTTAAATATAGTCTCCAAAATTGGGTTATGTTCTACCAATGTTAAACCGTGGCCCCTCAGAAGAATAGAGACGTCACATTTTTAAAATGTTGTTTTATTTGCATATGTAATACTGTCTGGCAATGATTTAGACATGTATTCAATTACATTTCCACAAAATGAACGGTGGCTCGGTATAGATTATATATATTACCAGTCAAAGGGCAACCCCCCAAATCATATGGTATCACAGACAGTTACTTCTATAACATAATTCATAATCAGAGTTATACTCCACACCAGCAATTTAAAGATACAAAAACCACAAGAGCTTAAAAATGATGTAATAAGACAAGAGTAGGGTGCATGAGGTCATCAATAACTATTAAAGTTGGTTTGGCAATTATGCGGAACAGACTCATCTTCTGCGTTCTATTCGCTAGGTTCTCCGAAAGGCGATCTGGGAAAAAAAATGAAGGATGGATATTTTATGGTTTGGACAAAATATTTGCTCAGGAATTCATGTAATAACAATGTGAACGGTACAAAATGTAACTTCATCTGTTTTCAGACTGATGTAGAGAATAGGTCTACTTTCCACGATTTTAAATCAATTAGAATACAGGGAAAATTAGAAATAAATTTGTTTCGCATAAAATAAAAATAAGAAAGTTTTAGAGACATTTAAAAATGAAATATAGCAATTTTATAATTTTTGGTTCCCAGAACGCACGTAATTTTGATTAATTGAGAATATCTTGCTATCAAAAAGTTCTAAAGGTTGCAGTTAGGCAAGAATTACATGGGTTAGCTTGGTAAATAGTAGCCAAAAAAGTGATTTGGGTGTCTGCGTCCAAGACGTGGATGAACATGGGTGGACCTGCTGAACCCAGGACCAAGGGTAGGCACCAACGTTGCTATGGGGGTCTGTGGTGGGCAATTAAACGATGTTCTATGGACCTTCACAAGCCTTGCCATGGACACTGGTCTCCTTGCATGGACACTTTGCCTATCCTTGCCCTGGGCTAGTGCAAGCCAAGCTAACTCGCCCTCCGTATGTGAAGGTCTTCCTCAATGTCTGGTGGAGGACACCACAAGGACCCAGCGCTGGAGGGAAATTACTGTTTTTTTTTGGTTTTGTTCTGGCTTCTCTCGTATCAAGGAGATCTGGCAACAGATCTTACCAACAGGAGCTGGTGGGCTTTGTATGGATCCAGGCCCAATACTTTTTGACGTTTAACATGATATGGAAACTTATTTAATGCTGAGAATCAGATTACTTGGGTTTCGTTTTTTTTTTGTACTGGATATCGTATATAATAATTTAGATCACATAACAATTTTTGCCTTTAGCTGAAATCGTATCATTTAATGTCAACTTACTACAAAAAAGCAGCCCACGATAATGGCCGCGACAGAGACGGACGCCAGGACCAGGAGTGCGATACCCCAGCCAGGAACTCCTGTGCTCGTCGAATTAGCTGAAACCACCGTCAGGAGAGAGCAGAGAGGAGGCTTTAATGATGGAAGGATACCCACCACCACCGTCAACATATGTCAGAAGGGTGACATTTATTGGTTAGAGATGGCACACTAAGCTAAAGACAGTAACTTTTTTTCAGGGATTGGCTTTTTTTGTGTTACATTATCATTGATATGTATGATTTTTTTTTTTTTAAATAAAAAGATATTGAGTAGATTCAGCCATTTCCAAGGGTTAAATGATCATTTCCACGTGCACAAACACGCATTGACTCAGTTGGCTCTCCCTATTGCTGTTTCTATACACATTATCGGTGCTTTTAGGGCTGTAGAACCCTGCGATACCCTCATACCCCGCAAATATCCTGAGCTCCTGGAAAGGAGGGGCATCAGCGGGGGCACGTGGATTTGGGTTCCAAAGAAGCACTAGCCAAACTAAACATAGATACTTGGGACTTATGTACATTTTTGGCCTAGTTCCTTCATCCGCTAGTCCAACTCCCCACCATTCTTCTCCTCCTTTTCATCCTGTTTTCATTTGTTTCTATTCTCTCTCTATTGCCTTTGTGCGTTTGGTTCTGTCTCCCCCCTCCTACCAGTGACCTCCACCACTCTTCCCTTCCAAATCCATTTCACCCTAATTACCGGTCTTCACCGTCTCCCATATTTATATACCCTTTTTCCTTCATTCCCTTCCACCCCGCACCGATACGTTTACTTTACCTTGACATGCTGATCCTATAGATAATGGGGAAAAAAATGAAAAAAAGAGAAAGTAAGAATGTATTCATCTTCACAATGTTACCATCTTACATACATCTCATCGGAGCTCCGATCTAACTAATGCATTATGGAAACCTCTGCTATAAGGTCATCTCTTTACAATAATACTAAAACTTATGATATCTTCCTGCACCTCCCTAATCATCGATTCGCACCTCCCAGCAGCGGAGGAACTGGTTGAACAGGAGCTAAGCAGACATAAGGAGATCTCACTAAATCCCTGACGGGGCTAAACCTTTGGGGGTCCTTCCTACACACGTTTCCCCCAAAAAACATTATGTGCAATATAACTAATTGCCCCTACATAATATATACGTCCGATGAGTATCGTGGGTCAGGTGACGAGATGTCCCCGTATTGAAGGGACAATCCTAGGCTTCTGTGAGTCCATAAAATTGGCCCTAAACCCTTCTTTAAAGACCTCCGTCTGCATTTATCATAGTCAATGGCATAAAAATAATCCCACCAGCCCATTTATTTTAATAGATGATTAACAATTGATTTTAAATGTACGGTAATATAAAACATATTTTAACTATATTTCTAAGTCAAACTAAACATGTTTCTTTCTGAGGAGCCTAGGGATACTTTTTTTTTAAATTCCTACAATGTATATAAATTCTGGAATCTTGAAAACTTTCTAGACTGGCAGAAATAAACTTTAATTAACATCAGTATCACAACTTCCTATTAGATCACTCGTGTAATCTGCACACTGATACAAACCCTATACTTGTTTTAGTCTAACGAATACATTTATTATTCTATACATTTTTTAGAAGACGTGGAGGGAACTCACCAGTAATCTGGAGAGAGAGAAGCAGAAGGATGACTAAGGCGCTGTTCATTTTGAAAGAATTCTTATCGATGTTTGTTCGGAGCTCTGGCAGACGCTTATATACTCGGGAGTCAAAAAACCCTCCCTCGCGTCTAACAAAAGAACATAAGTGTGCCCTGCCCTGGATCAACCCATTAACATAGATAATGCCACCTTCTTATGAGATTTCAGAATAAGAACAGAAGTCATCCCTAAGTCCTAGGACCTACATTCCAAGGAGACCAGGATTTGATTGCGTGGAGGAGATAAGCGTATCTAGCTAACATGTATCACTGAGTGATGTATTCTATGAGCCATGAGGTCTAGATAAGCCGGTGACATAAAAGACGCCATCTTGGAGAGTATAGAGTGCATTATGAGGGCCGATTCCAGGAGGTCTATAGGTGATGAAGGCTGGGCTGGCATCATGTAGGGTACAGCTATATCTAAGCATAACTTATTTAGGACAAACATAACAAGCTTTGTGGGCATAGCATTTGTGGTTGACATCCAAAGACATAATAAGCATAAGCTGTATGCTGTTAAAGGTCTACCTGTTGAGCCCATGGGCTCAAGTCTCAGACCTCATAAGAGGTTGGGATTGACCCAAGATTAAAGATGAGGGAACAAGTTCTGCTTCGTGGAATGTTAGAGATATTGGTTACCTATATCGTCCAGGCTTCCCGTGCTGGGAGCGTAGAGCGACTTGGCACCTTATCACATCTGAATGTATTTATATGCGGATATTTATATGAGGAGAGGGCTGGACGCTGCCACGTTCGTGAGGTCAAGATAACAACGAGGATGACTTATACAATAACAAAGGGAGAGGGAAATATCACGAATAACTTTCGGGTTCTGTGGTGATAATTTGTAAGAACATTTCATCACACTAATGTAACATCAACATCGGTGGAATCGGTGGAATCCGCTCAACGTGACACATCAGGTAATGGGAGTCAGTAGTGTTATTGACAGGCGACCGAAGCGTATCGACATAGTTTGGGTGGTGTTTCCTCCATGTTCTGGGTCTGTTCTTTGACCTTCCGTGTTCCTTGGCTTCGGACCGGAGCTTGTCTTCTGCCAAGAGAAAGAGATAAGAAGAGAAAAGAAGATAGTTTGTTGGTGATTATCTAAACATGACGGAAGAATATTTGGGAGAATATTCTTCTATCCTTTTTGGAGAAACTTGGTGACCTCAGGCTGTAGAATGAACGGCACCAAGAATATGGAATTTAGTGAGACGTAAAGATAGAAGATACAGTAGACACTTGTAAGAATGAGTCAAATAGGAAGCGATTGATGCTTCACCAATGAATAAGATTATTCTAGGAATTCATTTTGCTTTGATGTCATAGTCAAAGTGGAATTTTATCGGTCACATGCCATCTAGATGAACTTTAGGAAGTCGACTTCAGAGGAACATTGATGGCAAATGTAAAAAATGATGGTCCTGCTTTTGCGTTTCTCAACAATTTACCTTTCTGACCTCAAGAGGGCTTTGTCTTCTTATATAAGAGGCTCTAGAAACCCATGCATGTTTGAGTACCTAAAACCTAAAAGTAGTAGTAGCACAAGGAACAGGGCACCATCCCTGCTTCCACCACATAGACAGCTTTGTGGGACCAAAACCTACTTGATGGTCCCCTCAGGACCTTCCTTGTCGCCCCTTTCCTGCTCCCTTAGATACCATCTCAGGAGACACAACTGACTACTGGAACATTTCTACTGCAGTGTGGACCCAACCTAATTTTGATCTATTCCTGGAGGCTGTTCCACCTATCCACTACCCTTTCAGTGATCTGTTCTGAAATTACAGTTAAGCCTCTGACCTTCTAATGTTAAACCTGGACTTCTTGTCCCAAGCATTTCTCCTCCTGTGGAATATATACCTGCTTCCTGTGCATTGTTTGGCACATTTATGGTTAATAGATATATATTGTAGATAAGTAGCCTAAGCAGCCGCCTCCCAGAAACGCGAGATGTTTTTAGCATAGCAGGATATACCAGACTGACAATAACTCGGTGACAATGGGTAGGAGGGTGATCCAAGGAGATACATAACAATGGAACCTAATTTTCATGAAATTGATAAAAAATAATAATAATAATAATAATAATTATAATAATTATAATATTATAATAATATATATAATATAATTCATAACAATAATAATTATTAAAGTAAAAAATAAAGTAAGCAAATATTATATTTTATATTTTTATATAAGTATAAAAATTACAATAAACTTCGAGTTCTCAGGATCTGTAGGGGTTATTATATATACCCCCCCATTGGTGAGTTGCTGACTGTAGTTGATTGGTTCAGGCAGTCATTATAAAGGAGTGAAGGAGGAGAAGGGAGAGAAACTTCAAGAGATCCCCGAGCCTCAGATCTTAAAAATCCCCTAAAAATTTTAAATATACTCGCTAAATATCTCCAATTACTGCCCAAAGCCCTAAATAGTTTTATTTAACACAGTTATGCTAAAAGATGTGACAGCCCCTCTTTAACCCATAAAGCGCCAGCCACATAGCTCTCTCGTAGGTGCCCTCTCCTTGCTTCCCGAAAAATATACAGGGACAATAAAAAATATAAATATACACACATTTGTGTATTTTATTTATCTTCATAAAATTTCTGATCAGCCCGAAGGATGATGGGACTTATAGATGTGTACGCCATTTAGAAGGCTGTCCCCTAAATCTAGCTATAAGAAAACTATAGAACTTGGCCCGCCCTCCAAGGTATCAAAACATCTCCCGCGCCACAGCACTTAACATGTTAAATTCAATTTAACTTTTTTTTAAATCCAAGGATGTTAAATTTAATGTTTTTATTATAATGTTTATTTATTATAAAAATCACTAAAGATCCTACAGTAAAGTCACCTTATTCCCACCAATAGCTAACAGTAAATTAGGTAGTTTGGGGTACAATAGGAGCCCATGGGTATATTGGGGGGGTTAATGACCCCAACCTACATATTTTAGGAAAAGCCTTCACCCCGATTAATATTCCGTACAAATAAATAATAAATAAATAATAATAAAGAAATAAAAAAGTGACAGGCAGTTCCTAGTAATCTGATAATTAGGAGCACCCTCATGTTTATGGATCATTATTTCGGGGCTGACTCACCCCACATACCCATCCTACAATTCACAGAAAAGAAGATTATCTTTAGTGACGCCTGCCAATTAGAATCCTCATTATAGGGATCTATAATGCACAGCTCTATTAGGGTCAGGAGTTAGAGGACGCCCAACTCTGACCTCAAATGTGAAATATAAGTATGACATCACCATACTAAGGACGGGACAACAACCACTATGTGGTCAATTTTTACCAACCCTGTGAAAATATACAGCAGCCCTCACACTTACATCTAAGGTCTAAGGAACAGGTGATGTAAGTTGAAGAAGCTAGAATGTTATAAAATCACTGATATAAATGGGGCTACGTTCCTGATCTAAGGGCCCAATTAGGGCCCATACACTGTCCTTTAGTTTATTGCTATAAATGTCACCTGTCAGCTGCTGGCCTTAAAGCGCCAGGGTCGATTTTAAGGACGTCCCTGTAACACCTGGTGGCGCGGTATTCCTAAATATAATGTGTGTTATTAAATGAATATACACACACACAAGACCACACACCACTGAACATACCGAAGCAGAGACACACATCACGACATGCGGCAGGTCTGGGCAAATGTATCCAGACCTGTTTGGTGCATTCACACGGTTATATATGTTTATATATATATGCATGAGCAGGGGCCCCTCCCTCTACACTCATCACGGTAATTACACACACCCTGCATATTGTGACACCCCCTCCCTCTCCGTGACCCTTTCCAACCTGCACACGCCTGACATGTTCTAGGTGACATACATATGACTCAAACACAACACCCCTTACTGCCACTAGGTGTCAGTACAGAGCTAGAATAGGAAGCACCAATTTCCGAGTGAAAGCCTAGTGTCCGGGCTTAAAAGGCAGGGGAGGCTGGCACCTTCTGGCCCAGGGGGGGCAAGTAAAACCAAGTGCGTCCCACCCTGTAACTGACATACAAACTCATACTAATTTATGCCCTTTTGACTTTTCATTTTCATCCTTTTTTTTTAGTAAAGAATAAACATTGAAACAAAAAAAATAGTTTATTATTACTTTTAGATGTATTTGTTGAGTTAAATTTTTTTTTTTTAATATATTAGGTACAAATAACATCTATTAAAAATGGAAAAATGCAACACAATGTCCTCAAATGATAATTTAAAAAAATGGAATAGAATTATAAACACAATGTCAAAAGTAAACAAAAAACCATCCAGATTTAATAATATTTTCCATCCAAAAATGTTACCCATGAAAAATGCTATAACTGTATTTATCTAACTTAGCAACAAATGTATAAAACCATTAAAATTCATTAATAATGATATTCGAGGGATAATAACGTCTAATTGCCTGTCCGTTTGGAGAGCCTAACTTTAGAATGTAAAATAAAAAAATTCCAGTCTGAATAACAAATCATTTTTACTGCTACGGCAACAATGCATTTAAAAACTCAAATTCCATTTCAAGAGTCGTACAGCAATGAACTGCACATAAGCATTTCCAAATTGCTGTCACAACCACAAGGGATTCTGGGTAGGCGCATGCAAATAAGGTCAACAATGATCACCTTTTGCCTCTATATCCACTTTATACATGGATCCCTTGAAAGTAATCGCCCGCTGTACAGGACAGCCTTTAGACAAAACTCGGGAAGAGGTGCGGTAGTCAGATCACCACACATGTGCCTACCCAGAATCCCTTGTGGTTGTGGCAGCACCGTGAGATTTCTAAGGAAAAAAGAAGCCTTCTGGCTTGTCTGGTGTCTGTAGAAGAGTGTTTAATAATGCTTTATTATATTTCTTATTATAGGGTTTTCTGTCACCTTTACTCTCCATAACTTATGTAATGGTTCTTCTCGTGCTACCCCAAGCCTCAAGCGTTAGACCAGTATCTCAATCTCATGCTGAAAAGTCTTGTAAAGCTTGAGATGGGATGATTTTGTTATTATTTGACAAAATCAAATATCGGGTATTTTGCATCAGAAGTCTGTGCAGTTCCAGGGGGGCTGCTGGGCTCTGGCCTTCTGGTGGGATTTGGGTGATCCCCTACAGAAAGGAAAAAAGAAAATCCATGAGTGGCCGGGGAGGGAAGGAAGGGGTCGCATTTCCTTTGGGAGTGCGACCCCTGAAGAAAATGAAGAAGGGGACCTGGTGTTCACTGTGGCCTTATGGCACTTTGGCACTGGCACTTTCTTGAGTGGTGATCTGGCTACTGCACCTCTTACCCAAGTTTTGTCTAAAGGCTGTCCTGTACAGACCTCTATATAAGTGGATATAGAGGTAAAAGGTGATCGCTGTTGACCTTATTTGCATGCGCCTACCCAGAATCCATTGTTGTTGTGGCAGCGCCATGAGATTTCTGAGGAAAAAACTTGCCCGGTGTCTGTAGATGAGTGTTTAATAATAATACTTCTACTACCCCCTTAATTTTAAGTGGAAAGGTTTTTCCATCATCTTTACTCACCATAACTTTAGTTATAAAAAAATCTAAATCAGGAATTTGATGTAATGACAGTATTTCTAGACAGGTTTATCGACATAATAAGGATACTGATTTTAGTGTTATATTTAGCATTATAATAACCTCACTAAGGTGGAATATTAACATTAACTGCCCTTATTGTAAAAAAAAAAAATATTTCATTTATAATAAGGACTGGCAATAAAAAGCATATAAAGATAGAATTATCATGCATTTTAAACTGAATTCCATAATGTAACGTAGTACATTTATACGAGTGATTCATCGCTGGATTATGTATATTCTTAAAACCTAAAAAGCCGTTTGACATTTATTGTCGCGGGATTTAAAAAATAGCCTTAAAACTCTTTAAATAGTAGTCAGCTTTATCATGCGCATTGTTACAATTGCTGCTCATTACATTTTGAATTTGTCACTAGTTAAATTTTATTTCTACTTAATTATTTATAGTTCTTAAAATGTTATCTTCATACGTGATAATTTTATATCTCATATAAAATTCAGTTTAAAAGGATATGTCACCTTCACGGCAATTAGAATACTTTTTTTTTTTTAATGGAATCTCTTCATTGGCATACAGTGGCCCTTTATCACTCCCATCACTCCTGTGATCCAATCGCACATTGCGTTCACAGACCTAAGTTTAAAAGATGATTCAACCACTAGCAAATTAGCTGTTATGTTTAAGGGATATTTATTTATATATATATATATATATCTCATTGTATAAGTTACGGTGGGTAAAGGTGAAAGAAAGCCTTCCATTTAAATTTAAGGGGTTAGTAGAAGTATTATTAAACACTCATTTACAGACACCAGACAAGCTAGAAGGGTTGTTTTTCCATCAGAAATCTCATGGTGGTGCTGCTGCAACCATAAGGGATTCTGGGTAGGCGCATGCAAATAAGGTCAACAATTATCACCTTTTGCCTCTATATCCACTTTATACACGGATCTCTTGAAAGTAATTGCCCGCTGTACAGGACAGCCTTTAGACAAAACTCGGGTAAGAGGTGCAATAGCCAGATCATCACTGCAGGCAATTACTTTCAAGGGATCCATGTATAAAGTGGATATAGAGGCAAAAGGTGATAATTGTGAATCTTATTTGCATGCGCCTACCCAGAATCCCCTGTGGTTGTGGCAGCACCATGAGATTTCTGAGGGAAAAAACAAGCATTTTGGCTTGTCTGGTGTCTGTAGATGAGTGATTAATAATACTTCTACTACCCCCTTAAATTTACATAGAAGAGTTTCTATCACCTTTACTTATGGGGTCACTCAACTGTTTTCATGGGAAACAAGAAAACTTCTCTCAAACATAATTTCTAATTTTCTAATGATCAATTAGCCTTTTAAACTTAAACTTGCATCAGCTTGCACAACGTGCAATTGGAACACAGGAGTGATGGGAGTGATAAAAGGCCTCTGTATGCCCATTAAAAATCAAGTTATTTTAAGGGACAAAATTACTAAGTGATTCCAAACATTTGAACTGTAGTATATACACAATACAGATAGAATGTTTTGTGTGCTGAAGGGGATCAAACCTTTCGGAAAGCCTTCCCAGAAGTAGACCAACTCATATTACTGTCTATGTTTTCAGAATGTGATGTCACCAAAATCCCTGTGGGTGTAATGGTCAGGTGACCAAACACTTTTGTCCACATAGTGTATACACAGAGGGAAGGAATAGCAGCCCTAAATCATGATGCTCCCTCCACCTTCCTTCACCATTGGGGTGATTTCTTCATGTGGGTATACCTGCCCTTTTCACGCCCTATGTAGTTCTGCCTTTTCTTCACAAACAATTCAACCTTCAGTCCACAAAACGTATTCACAGTAGCGCTGTGGATTCTCAAGGTGATTTTTGGCAAACTCCTGGTGAACAACGGTGTAAAAGTGGAGAGCAGAGGCTTCCTCTTTGGTGTCCTGCCATGTACTGCCATGGACTCCAAGCCTGTTCAATGTTTTGCATATGGTAGACTCATGAACAGAGATGTTAACCAGGTCAACAATTACTTCAAGCCTTTTGCTGTATCTGTAGATGAGTGATTAATAATACTCCTACTACCCCCTTAAATTTACATGGAAGAGTTTCTATCACCTTTACTCACCTTAACTTATGGGGTCACTCAACTGTTTTCATGGGAAACAAGGAAACAGCTCTCTTAAACAAAACTGCTAATATGGTAGACTCATGAACAGAGATGTTAACCAGGTCAACAATTACTTCAAGCCTTTCGCTGTTACTCTAGGGTTCTTTTTTTCCCTCCTTGAGCATTCTGCGTTGGGCCCTTGGAATCACCTTGGCTGGTGTCCGGTTTGTCTAACTGCGGACTAATGAATAAGTAAACTCTTAGACCACCTTGTAGTCCTTACCAGCTTTATGCAAATCAACAATTCTGGATTGTAGGTCTTCTGAGATTTTTTTTTTGGGAGGCATGGTTCACATCAGCAGATGCTTCTTGAGAATCGCAAATTCAAAATGTTTGAGTGGTTTGTATATCTTTGGAATGACCAAGATGGTCCAGTATATGCTATCCTGTATTGCTATGATCAGTCCCTGCTTTCGTAACCAAGAAGGATAATTTATGAAGTTTTAGTAAATCTCACCTTTACATTTCAACTCAAAATTTAAGATATCTACAATGCTTTATTTGACCAAAACCTAAGGATGTGGAGGTGTTGATGATGGCCATTTGAGAAACGCTGATGGTCAGATGAATGCAATCTGTCCACAGTGCCTTCTCCAATGATAGACTGGGGCAAAATTCTAGATGATCAAGGCATGAGCTACAAAAATAAATACAAATACATACAATCAGCTAAATTTAGATGAATGATTTTTTTATTGTTTACTTCATACTTTCAGGATTTGAGTTTTAATGTAAAAAAAATATTGTGTCAAGAAGAATGATGGTTATCAGGCAACTCCTAACTCATAAACTTAATTAGTCAGTCTTTCATATAATTCGTTTTAATCCCCCCTTATTCATTTAGGGTTAGCGAAGTAAGTTTGAGATACCTCCCATCTTCAAAATGTATGCATTTGTCCCATACGGATGAGAGGTATAAATACGTACAGTTTCCAAGCCTGGGTTATCAGAGATTCGGAAAGTTCTTGAGACTGCATTTCCCTGAAAAGGATTTGGACTAACACAAAAATGGCTTGTGGATATTTCACATGTAAATTTGGATTGTGGGCTGTAGCTCTTGGGGTAATACTGAGCCTTCAGGTAGCAGGTAAGAAAGAGTCTGCCCTATTACTTATTCTACAACATCTATCGACCTATCTATCTATCTATCGACCGACCGACCTACCTATCTTCATTCATTCATTCATTCATCTTTCCATGCCAATGCTATTTTCATTCCAATTCTCTCACCTCTTTCTCTCTGTTTAACTTAATGTAACCAGCACCCTCTCATTTCCATTAACAGATGCCCAGACTACTACAATAGTGCCAAGTAAGTCCGCAGTTACTGTTTTCTGGATGATTATATTTGCATTAAACTTACAAATGATCCAATCAATTATCATATTGCTGCTGTAATAGTTTGGTGGCGGTAATCTGTGTTAATTACTTGGAATAAGATCAGTTAAACCGATGCATAAATTAAACAGGGACGAGTCTGTTCTTGCTGCCACTGACGGTGGTAAGGTTTATTGGTTGGCACTAGGGATACATACAGGGCAGGGAGTCGGCTTTAGCGATAGTTTAGGAAAGTTACACCATGGAACCACAAATAGCTTTATAGCTGAATGTTGCTTTTTCTTTGTTCTCCCAGGTCTACCAGTCCCTGGGTGGGGCATTGCCCTCCTAGTTTTGATGTGCTTGTTCTTGGGTGGCTTTTTAGTCTGCCTGTGTTGCGCGGTAAGTACTAAAATTGTTGGGGCAGAGGAATAAATTAAGAAAGGAAGAAAAAAAAGAATGAGAGACAGAGAGAAAGAGTGAACGAAAAGATGAGACAAAGAGAGAAAGAAAAAAATATAAGAAAGAATGAAAAAAGGAAAGAAAGAGAAAAGAAAGAAAGAATGAATGAATAGATGAATGAATGAATGACAGAGAGAGAATGAAAGAAGTGATGAGAGAAAGAGAGAAAAAAATAGGAGGAAAGAAAGAAAATACGCTAAATAGAGGAAGAAGGAAAGATAGAGAAGGAGAATACGAGAGCTAGAGAAGAGAGAGAAAAGGAATAAGAGAAAGGAATGATTCAGCCATAAGCTTAATGGTTTATTTTCTGTGTTTTTAGCCTGTTTGCTTTAGACATACTGGGATGGATGCATCAGGAGGATTCTCCACTTTCATGAACAGACTGGCTTTCTGGAGATAGCGTTAACCTGGCTCCCGTTGGGTCCTTTAATCTACGTAACCACCTATTGATGAAGTTTATACATACCACGGTGTCTCTCGTCTTGTGTTCCCCATTCATTTTATCTCAACAGTTCTATGCCTTTTGGATGCTCAATTGCCAAATAATTGAAACATTTAAAATGCATTCTAGTATCTTCTTTATGACTCATCTGGGATCATAATTCATGATGTATCTCACTGTATTCTTTCCTGTCTTGGCCATTAACATCATTGTGTGTTTTTATTTATTGAAAATTCTCACAAAGTTACAGATTTCTTTGCAAATACCTGTATATTTTATCTATAAGCATGTTATTAAAGTATCAACTCATAAATAATGTGTTCATATTTTTTTTACTTATGTATCTAACTTAGTTTCCTAAATCTGACTAAAATAGAAATGGATCCAAACTCATGCTTAATGAGTCATTTTCCATGGTCGACCAATGAAGTTGAGTGCACGCGCTCAGCGTCAAGAGGTTGTCTTTGGGAAATAGACGTATGAGTGCTGCCAGCATTGGTGCAGAGGTCGAAGGGGTCGGGGGTCAGCCTGTCAGCGCTCAGACCGTACGCCGCACACCGCATCAAATTGGTCTGCGTGGCTGTCGTCCCAGGAGGAAGCCTCTTCTAAAGATAATGCCCAAGAAAGCCCCCAAGCAGTTTGCTGAAGACAAGCAGACTAAGGACATGGATTACTGGAACCACGTCCTGTGGTCCGATGAGACCAAGATAAACTTATTTGGTTCAGATGGTGTCAAGTGCGTCCAAGATGACCACTGCCTTTCTAAAGAAGCTGAGGGTAAAGGTGATGGACTGGCCAAGCATGTCTATAGACCTAAACCCTGTTGAGTATCTGTGGGGCATCCTCAAACGGAAGGTGGGGGAGCTCAGGGTCTCTAACATCCACCAGCTTTGGTGATGTCATCATGGAGAAGTGGAAGAGGACTCCAACCTGTGAAGCTCTGGTGAACTCCATGCCCAAGAGGGTTAAGGCAGTGCTGGAAAATAATGGTGGCCACACAAAATATTGACACTTTGGGCCCAATTTGGACATTTCCACTTAGGGGTGTACTCTCTTTTGTTGCCAAAGTTTAGACATTAATGGCTGAGTGTTGAGTTGATGGGAAAAAAACAAATTTACTCTGTTATACGGGCAGTACACTCACTACTTTACATTGTAGCATAGCCTCATGTCTTCAGTGCTGTCAATGAAAAGATATAATGAAAAACCATATGTCCCAGGTATCTCATGAGCTGATCAGCAGCTTTATCTGATGCAAATCAGAAAACTTATATAGTTACGATTTACATACTGGGATTACCGGTGCATGCCTCATATTTAAATTCCAATTAGGAAAGACAGAAGGCTACTGACCATTTAATAACTGGTCGCCAGTTTCTCTGTCGGAAAAAAAAGAAGGTCCAATTTAATGTGGTGCACGGAGTAGGCAGTCTAATACGGCTGCCTGTTACCATGTGTAAAAAACAATGGGCCTGCATGTTGGCAGGTGATCAGTTTGCCGGCCTGCAGGAAATATTATACTGACATCTACATGGGCTTTGTGTGCAATCTACACGTATGTACATATGTTTTGGTTTGGTATATGTGGACTGAAATAGTGAAATAGACTCCTAAGTGTAAGCTGTTTACAAGACCTTCACTACATGAAAATACATAAATATCTGAAGTATTAAGTAAATTAATGATGACAAGTACATTTTTAGCGGTCACCAATTCATTAGAAAAAAATATAGAAACAGGGAAATTGTAAAAAGCTTTTAAAGACTTCAGTTGGGCTCCTCCGGGGGACATCCTAGAAGATCTGGCCCTGCCAAGGGTTATGTCTGGGAGGGAAACAAGTTCCTAATTTGTTAGTAGTTTACTACTAACCCCCACCCCCCAGCTAATTGTTATATGACAATGTGGCCTTTTTCTAGGGGCAGACATAATTTTTTTTACAACAAACCTTGAATACACATTTCAAGTACAGATCCCATTTGAAGGGAGTGTTGGTCACCCTATCTCAGCGCCAATAATAATTCTAAAAATTCTAAAAAAAAAATCTGCATTCTAAAAGATACAGAATACTGTATAAAATGTCTCATTTCTTCTTTTGAAATGGGAACAGAAATAACACAGGTGTCTCTTAGGAGGGCATGGAAATATTTCTGCGATTGTGTGTCTCTCCTATTCTCATTAACCCTTCCTACAGTCCCATATTCAGGATTTGCCCCGTGCTGTACCCCTTCTGTAGAATTCCCTTCCCCGTTACGTCAGACTTTCTCGCTCGTACGAGAACCCACTTTTTTCCTGGAAGCGTAAAATCTTTCTTCCGAACACTCTCAGCCAGCATCCTAATCAAGCCATCCGATCAACCAACAACCTCTACAGATCATCCTCACTCGATCAACCCCATCTAAGCAGTCTTCTCCTACTGTTTCTCCTCCCCTCAACCACCAACTAGATTGTAAGCTCCTGGGAGCTCCTCTTCACCTTCTGCACCACTTTGTTATTGTGTGTGATTTTGAATTTTTTTACTATGGAATCTGCCGGTGCTATATAGATATAAATGTAAATAAATGTAAATGCAAGGTCACAGCATTTCTTGACCAGGAGTGATGAAGAAAATTATTTACAACTTTTTAAGGAGGATCATATATTAGTTGGACCAGGAAGCAGCTGTCTTGACCCTATTAAGTACATTGTGCCATATGGTATAATTTACAGGGTTGCGATGGTCACCCTAACTAGTGCCAATAATAACCTTACAAATAAATAATAATAATTTCTAGGATTATTGTTTTGATTCCTAGGGTGCTGTTTCAAGGACATGCCTTCAACGTAAAGGGTTAAGTCCTTCCCTTATTACTGTATTTTCAGCCTGTGAATCATATAGTTAATTACAGACCTTCCTGGCATGTAGGATAGTTTATACCTAATGATTTATGACAAGGGACTCATAGCTCCTAAAACTGTCGCCCCACCTCAAAGCATGTGTAGGGCTGGTAATAAAATGAAAGAACTCAGTCATTCAACACGTCTGTTGCATGGTTAACATGCGTTTCATCATGCATTGGGTCAGTCCCAAATAAATGCATGATGACCTAATGATTTAATGGGTTAAAGGGCAAGGCCCAGAGGGCGATGCTATGAAGGGTTCTGACTAGGTACAGAAACATGTCAGAAAGGTCAGTAGCGCGAGGGCGTTATAAATTCTGAGAATTCAAATTAAAATTAGAAAAAATATAAAAAAAATATTTTTAACAGTAGTAGAAAATGTCACCTTTTGGCCCTTGGATGGTGTCATGTCACATGTATCAAGACTTTCACGCTCCTGGATGTGGCATTTACATCACAACACAGACAGTGCTCAGGAACTAAGTATAGTCGGGCGTTGTGATGGCAGAACATGGATATTTGAAGCCCCCATCCTACATACTAAAAAGGCCTGGTTCTTGCTGGAGATTTTGCCAAGGGTCCCAAAATATTCCCGAATAATCCCACAAAAAGCACATTTCTACCACATATTCTACTGTAGATTGTTAGATCCAAATCAGTGTACCTGTGAACTCTCTGGGTTCGACGACTCTTTCCTAATATACACCAATGTGATCACATATATATAAGACCCCTAGTTGGTGCTTTTGGTACCAGTATGGTATAGCTGAAATCCCTGCTTGAATGCAGGTGACTCAAATAAGTGTATAAGAGAGTCATACAAATTAGGCACTAAGCATGTACAAAATGATTCGGGGGTACTAGTACTAGTACAGCATGATGTCATAATAACCCCCCCCCGAAGAAGCTTCAGTTTTATGATAGTCTCTCTACCTTGTTTTACATGAATACACTTTATTTCTAAAGTAACAGCATATTTTCTATCACTTTTACAGTGAAGGGAGATTACAAAATGAGTGATAACTAAAAACAAAATATAACACTACAAATACACAAAAAATAACAATAACATGGCGGGACAGAAGGAGACGTAGACCCAACTGTTTTGAGCACCATGTCTAACCCTATACCCCCTATAACATCAGCATACAAAGCCAACATCGTTGTGTTGGAGCCCTGAACCCATAAACTGAGGGAATGCACTTGTAGCACCCGTGATCATAGCTGCCAACTGTCCCAAATTTTCTGGGAAGACCATAACGACCCGAATTATTTCTTGGCTATCCTCATAATTCCCCTCTTATGAGCGCCTGTTGTGGTTAAGCATGCCCCGTGCCTCGGCTCATTAGCCGATACAAGGTGTTGGGGACCCACCAGGTTTGATGAATTAACACTTGATATCTTCTGCAAGGTGACAATTAAATCAAATGTTTTTTTTAATGATCCAAAGGGAACGACCATTATTAGGACAATAAAAAAGAATCACGATTGTCTCTTCAAGGTTCATTCTTAAATGAGATCAATCAATAGAATGAAGTTCATGACATTATAGCATTTATTTCAAAAAGACACTTCAAAAAGAGCAATGACATCATACTGTATGAGACAAGTGCTTATTACACAGTGATTCATCCCGGAATTAAGCATAGGTTCGGACATTTAAACATATGCAATCATTACCTGAAATATTTTGCCGGTGTTATGAATAAACTTGGAACCTACATATTTCTCTTTATAAGGTGATGATATGGACTATTATGGTACATAATTAGGAAAAAAAAATCTGAATGTAAGAATGCTGCCATTAAATGTGTTTTCATAGTTGGAAATCACTTTGATTCCTGTGTATGGAGAACTTTACAGGAAAAGATAACAAAAGAAAAGTCCACTTTATCTAGGGTTTAGAGTGTTTAGGCTTACTTTGTAGGAATCTGCACAAAAAAATGTTATTTAGCCAATTTAAATTAAAAAAAAAAATCACAAATTATTTTTTTTCTGGATATGCAGTTTCTTCTACCTAAGAATTAAGTATCGTGCCCCCCCGTAGACCACGCCATTCCTCTGGGTTGAGTGCCAGTGGTACAGTTGGGTTAGCAGTGGTCCACAACGGGGTTTATTCCTTAACCACACTGGCAGTGAGGAATACATCAGGAGCTCAGGGTCATCCATTGGAAAAAGGGTAACTATCACATCTAAAGGTGGCCATGAGGACATGTCACTGCCAGGGGACCCCTCTAAAGGTTCTGCTCTGGACGCTAAAGGCTCTGGTGGTGTGGGGATGAAAAGTGTCCAGAGAGGAGAAAAATGCAACATATTATTAGGATGCTCTTGACGAGAAAGGATAATGTTCCTAAGTGGTAAGACATGCGCCAGAAGGGGGAATCGAGAAGTGACCAAGAGAGAGAGTCAAATCTTCTTATATAGAGGAAAAGCAACACAAACGTCCAGGGTGGTCTTCAGTTCCTGGACCCCCATGCATACATTCCGTTGCGTTTCAGGACAAAAAGCTAAGTTGTGGTTTTTAATAGCATTTGTGGTATTTTAGTTATTCACAACTACTTGTAGTGACCTGGGGACCCGGAGAAGCGTCACTCCACTCGGAGTCTCCAGGCCAAATCTGTAGACTCCCAGGTATGATAATAAGTCAGTCAACCTGGCACAGGAAGCACCCCCTGACAACAATCCAGACAGGAAGTACCCATGGAACAAACCACTTGAGGCAGGGGGAGGTACAAATAGATAATATTTTCCACAGGAGTCCAATCAGAGGGGGACAAGGGACAACTGTGTATGCGCCCCAAATATTTGCTCCCTAAAAGTCTGCCCCTTTTGCCCATCAGATAGCAGAATGCGGCCCCATGGAAACACAGCCTCAACAGTAATTGTACCTCCAAGAGCACTTTGTCTCTCCATTGCTATACACTATCAATAATCAATAATCACCGTGGCTATTGATGGCTTCCCTGGGGTTTTTTTGTGCCCCACGTGCCCCAGTTTCTGTGGATACTTGGGTTCATGTTATTTCTCTCTTGACATAAAGCTGTTCTGAAAATAATAAACAGTCTTGATTTAAAAGGCTAGATAGACCAATCCTTAGGTCGTTAAAATCCGTCACACTTCCATATAATTATTTATAATCTGCACAGTCATATATTTTAGAATTCCAACACATTGGTCATGCAAGGTTGGGTGTCTCCTAATCCTCCATCCTCAGTGACAGACCCATCAGCGTCGGGTATATAAGCCTCGGCAATCCAGTGTGGAGACAGCAAAGCCTTCTAAATCCTTCTAATATCAACATCCATCTCTAAACAGAACTCCAGATCATCATCATGGCATCTCAACGTTCCCTGAGCAAGGCTGCATTCTGGATGCTGGCCGCCTGCGTGATCCTGAGTCTGCAGGGTGCAGGTGAGACCCAAACGGGAAAATCTGGATATTTCCTATCTTTTTCTTCATTTTCTCCCACTGTACCTTTGTTTGCTTACCTTTCAGTTATTGCTTTGGTGGTTTTTACGGGACATAGCAAGTCACCGTTGTCCCTGCCAGCTTCTCCAACCACACGCGTCCTCTCTTATTCCTGGACCTCTTCCCCGGCCTCTATTTCCCATTGTTTAGAAGTCCGTGCCTCTAATGCAGTGCGAAGACATAGAGACGTCTCCCATTTCTATGCTTTTTCTCACATAAACTACATTGCAACGCGCTACAACTGGAGGGATCCATTTTGCTGGATCTGAAGCTCCTAAGCTTATCTCACTTTAGTGAATCCTCCCCCCCCTCGTTTCTCTCTCGGCCACTGGCTTGGGATACACGAATGCGACAGGTTGTAAAGCTTTCTTGAGAATCTTAGCTTAAAAAGACAATATGAAAAATGTTACCCCATCGCAGTTCACCTCCCACCGATAATCCCATTTCTCTTTTTTTTTTTAATGACAGTATATAATTATTGGATTTATTTTTTTTCCTCCACCCTTTGCTCCCTTTCTTAAAAAGAAAAAACTAAAACAGCTGTAAGAAAAAGAAGTCTTTAGTCGAAGCCGATAATTTTTATTGGGTCAACATAGAAAAAGATGTAATGTCACACAAACTTTCAGGACCTCGGAGGTATCTCCTTGGTGTCCCTTCGGCTTTTGACGGAACATATAATTTCATTAGACATTCGACCCGTGGGATAGGCCACTTCCTTCTGAACTTTGTCAACGTAACAAAAATGGGAAGAAGTGAAAATGTTTTTTTGTTGCCTCTTTTTGTCATTCTATCTTCTAACACTGTATGGTTTTCTCTTTTCTTTTGCAGAGGCCCAGACCAACACTACTGCCACTGGTATGTATATATATCACTCAACTCAAAATAACTCAAGAGCCCTTGACAAATGTAGGAAACTCAAAAAATACGTTCATGCCAGGGCTTAATGTCCCATTAGCGAATCTCTGGTACCTCTCGACGGGTCAAAAACAGTCAGAAGTCCTCTATCTTACCCTCTAAAATGCTTGACACAGACCCAAGCTTGGTGGCTAGGTGTCTCAACCCAACATACCATCACGGTGTCCTTTACAGACTAAATGATCTACATGGCCCCCATCAGCACTGTGCCAGAGGCAGAGGGTAGTTTGTAGTCCTACTTATGCACCGAGAAGGCAACTTGGAGTCTCTAGCTTCTCAGTATGAACGTTGAGAAGAACCAGTAGCTGGACCATCATCTTTTAAGGCGTCGATCGCATTGTATATTGACATGTATTTAACGCTGCGGTGTCTCATTAGGTGTACCTGGCTGGGGTGTGGCCCTTCTAGTACTGACTTCGCTGATCCTGGCCTCCTTGCTGTGCAGTATGTGCTGCTTGGTAAGTGCATATAAAACCTCTCTATGCTCTCAGTCCGTCTGATTTTTAACGAGACAGTTAAACGGGGACACAAAGACAAGAGGCATCTCACGATACACCCCTCCTATGGACTAATATTCCAGGAAACGCTTCCCTTTCTTACAATAAAACGTGTTCCACCATCTTTCTTTAAGGCCATGGCATTGTATGTTCTAGACTCTGTTCTAGACTAGATTAATCTCTTCTGGTCTGGTAGGGACAGACCTTCACCTCTTAATCTTAAAACACCTTGTAAGAGAGGGCAACCAAAAGCAGAGATAGTAATGCCTAATGTGGTGATGATGGCGATGGTGGTCATGATGATGATGATGGTGATGATGATGGTGGTGATGATGATGGTGGTGAT
>VKOC01005440.1:0-11698 GCA_009364415.1 Spea multiplicata | reverse complement strand
AAATGCCCAGAGTTTGGTTGCACTGTCAAATAATTAAGTGACTGGTAATAAAAAAAATATGTTACATTTTAACAACCCTGCCTCTTTAAAGTATACTATTAACTTTTACTTATTTCTTTTTACAGAAATTACCTTTTCCGCTTGTGTCTAGAGGACCTGTCTCTAATCCAGGTGTGTATTGTCCTCTGATTGATGAGATTAAGCAGATATTTATTGTAATTTCAATTAGTTTGACGGTGTCTTGATGTCTGTCCAAAATTTATATTTTTTTCATATTGATTTATTTTATATCAGTCTAAAAATATAATGTTTTGATTAATGCCCTGTAAAAGGGCATAATGAGTAGAACATCATAATTGTATTGTATAGTGAATTGGTATAGTTTAGCTTAATTCTTTTGGAAACACACAGTATTATATCTGTATGTCTTACACTTTACACTGATTTACCAACATTAATGTTTAATTCATACCAGGATATAGTAGTCTGAAGTGAGTGTCAGACTGAGAAGTATTGGTCAGAAATACCTTTTTTTTTTCCTTCCGCCAACAGAACGATGAAATCTTATTTTTTTAAATTAAATTGATTAAAAATAGGATATCTTTTAGTAGTATACAAATTCCATAATGTTAATATTTTACCTGGTCACTTTATAATTTAAATATATGTTTTCTGCAGAAACAAAAGCTAAATAAAAATCTATTTTTTTTCTTATAATAGTGTCCCCTTTATTTTCTGCCTATGATGCTTGCAAGAAAAATAAATTATATAACATCAACAAAAGTGTTCATCCACATCTAATTTGAATTCAAACATTG
Organism: Spea multiplicata; assembly: GCA_009364415.1. Lineage (NCBI taxonomy): Eukaryota > Metazoa > Chordata > Amphibia > Anura > Pelobatidae > Spea > Spea multiplicata. The sequence continues at coordinate 10,880 of VKOC01005440.1, read as the reverse complement.
GCCCGTGGCCTCCAACTCTTTTTCCATATTATTTGTATGTGCTCTGGTTATTGCGTGTAGGTATTAGTAAGGTAATAGCACATATTATACACAGGAAACCTTGACATGATATGTTTATGCGTTGACTGTGAGACTCTTCAATATATTAACCTTTAAATAGCCAACTACCATTCCCCTGAACTGTTCTATCTAAATCTCAAAGGCCATGCTTTTGTTGAATTTGTGTTCACGGTGTTCTTTCTACAGTCCCAAATGCCACAACAATGTGTTTATATAAACAGCAAATGTGCTTTTTAACCCCTTCCGGACCGGCGGTTGCATACTGCGTCTTCACTTTAAATTCTGTGATCGTGATTCGCTGCAAAGCAATCACGTGCACGGAATTGAGGGGGGGGGGTGCTACTGATCACAGAACACTCAGCGGTCAGTAGCAGTCGCCCCTCGCGATCCCAGCGTTCAAAGCGACGCTGGGTCGCGTAAAAGCAGTGACGTACCTGGTAGATCCCGGTCTGCCGGTGACCCGTGACCCGGAAGTACCAGGTACGTCCCGGTCTTTAAAGGGTTAAACAAGTAAAACCCAACAAACAGCCATCAGCAGGTGACATTGGCGCACAAAAAGTCTTGATAAAACCCTGCCCCTTAGCTACTGCTCTAACACACTCCTAAAATGAAATGTATGCCTCTTTGGCCATTTGAAATGTTGTAAAGTACACTTATTCAAACATTTGGGGTCATTTAGAAATGTCAAAACCTTGATTTTGAAAGAGAGACAAATTTTAGTCATGAACTGTATCAGAAATACTGGTGATAGACTAAAGATACTAACACAAGCAATTACCTTTACACTAAAATCTCCGCCTACACCAGCACATAGGATATTACACAGCTGTCATTGATATAATTAACGAAAACCTAAACTATGAGGCAAAAAAGCAGTTTAACCCCTTGGCTGCTAAGCCATTTCCCACCCTGGTGCTAAGCTGGTTTTCGGCATTTTGGTGCATCTCACATTTAAACGTGTTTCAAAGTCAATTTCTTGGGAATAAACTATACAAACCATATATTGTTTTTTTCAGCACACCCTGCAGATTCCAAATATACCATTTTTATATGTGTATGTCTCATTAGGTTTGCAAAATACAGCCAAAAATGGGAAAAAAGTGTAATTTTTCACTTCCAACTCAATAAAAACTAGTTTGTAATGTTATTTTTCTAAACCCTAATATCAAAAGCTGTGTTGCTAAATATTTGTAGTAGGTAACCGGTCTAAAATAAACAGACATTGAGAACAGTAGACTGTGTTTTGCTAATATTTTATTGCTAAAAGTTAAATTTATAAGACTATCTCAAAAGACATCTTTAAATTTAATGCATGGCCGCCGTCTATTAAACAGCTCTAGCTGCCCGGGATGTTAAAATATGCCACAAAAACTATATATTTTTAGAAACTACACCCCCAGCCGCAGCAAATGAGGTCTTATTTGTATTTGTATCACAAATCTGCCGTGCACAACAAATAAGTGAATATCACACTAATAAAAATAAAAAAAAAATTAAATTAAAAGCGACAAGTTCATTTATGTCTTGCGCACTCCAGTCTTGTGCTACTAATACATGCAGCCCCTCATTTGATGCGCCAAGGGGTGTAGTTTCTGAAAATATATACTAGAGCTGTCTAGCATCACCCCTAAATGTTTTAAGACAATTTTTGAACAAGATTCTCCAATCTGCCATATCTGAAGATAAAGTGGTCTAGACATCTGGGAAGTTAAATTAGGGTACATAAAGTACACATTTCAAGAAACTACACCCCTTGGAGCTTCAAATGGGGGGTTACATGTATTTCTAGGACAAAAGTTGAGTTCACAAATAACGATGGAATATGTCGCTTTGGCTAGAAAATATGTTTTTTCTAACCATAGCGACATGTTCATTTGTGTCTTGCGCACTCCAGGTTTGTACTAGAAACACACGCAGCCCCTCATTTGATGCGCCGAGGGGTGTAGTTTTTGAAAATATGTACTTTTTATGCCATAATTTAACTTCTTACGTGAGCAGTAATGCCACGTCAAGGCTACAACCCTAATTACTGACCATTCACACGCTTTTCATATCTCCATTCACTCGCAGAAGCACACACCATACTTTCCATACATTCACTCACAGAAGCACACACACCATTCTTTCCCCTTACAATCGCAAAGAAATGATCGTAAAGGGAGAAAAAAAAATCACTTTTACAGCAAAAATAAGTTTTGCAGTAAAAATGCAAGGGGCTCCAGGGATGACATGGTTAACTTACGTACTACAGGCTAAATGGCTGATTTTAATAATATTTGCAGTTCATCAGGATTTAACCCCATGATCAAAGGGATCATGGGGTTAAAATTTAGTATCGGCCATTTTTAAAAAGGGAATGTGACTTTTTATAGCTATATGATCACTGTGGTAACATTGGCTACCACAGTGATCATTTAGCTAGAATACTTAAACTTTTTTTTTTTTAAAGTTAAACCAGTTTATGTTTAGATAATTTAATTTGGGGGTCTCTAGGCAATTTTGATCTTTATTTATCTGCCTTTAGAGACCCCCAAATCATTTTTTTTACTTTTTTTGTACATTTTTATTTTTTTTACTTAATATTTTTTATTCTTTTTTTACAAGCAGTATACCGTTGGAAAGGTGAGGCGATTACCTTTCCAACGGTATATGTTGGGGGTCTGTAGCTGCTTAGATGCCTGAGATACAGGCATCTAAGCAGCATGCCCCCATACCGCTTTAACTGACAATTGTCAGTTTTAAATAAAGTTGCGCGGTGACGTCATCGCGTCATTACGCGCGACGTCACCGGCCGGATCGGGTGGTCCCAGCGATGCCCTTCAACATGAGGGGCAGATCGCCGGGATAGGTGGTGATGGGGGTCCACAGACCCCCATCAAGGTAAGATAGTGCTAGCGACGGCATGGTGCCGTCGTTAGCACCTGACTGGGACTGCTAGCGACGGCACCATGCCGTCGTTAGCAGTCAAGGGGTTAATATTAGAAATGTGTCACAATTTAACAGGTGAGTCTTGAGTCGTGTGAGACACTTTACTGGATTCTGGAGTCCAGTGTATGTGATGATTTTGCATTTCATCATTTGTTTTCACACCATAAAAAATTTGTTTTGGACATAGACTGACGTTCAAATGTTTGGGGTCACTCAGCTGTTTTCATGGAAAACAAGGACATTTCTAGCTGTGCCAACATTAACGTTTTCTAATGATTAATTAGCTTTTAAAACCTTGATGATTGTTGATAAAGGGCCTCTGTCTGTAGGTCCAGACTGGGAATGAAAAACAGTCCTGGAAACATTTGGAGACCAGCCCCATATAGTTTATCTCGCAGTCGAGCTCTTATACCCACACACACCCCTTTTACATACCCGAGTCACACTATTTGCCATACAAATAACTATAAAACATTCTTTTTATCACATTATTTGTATTGAAATGGCAGAAAGCAAAAGTATTAAAAGCCCTTAACAAATTAAATACATTAGAAATAATGGAATCAAAACATTTGCTGCTGCAAACATTTTTAGATAAAAAAAGTTCCATTTTATTCAGTGGAACAAAACAGTGATCACATTATTCTTCACGATATCCTTGTAAGAAACTTTTGGCTATTAATACCACCACAACTGTTCTAGCACTGCATCATCCAATGAATACCTCATCCCAGATACATTATTATTTTTTTTAAAAACAAATGCTCACAAAAAATGAACCCAGGGATGGGTTTGTCAAACAATTTTACAATGATGGTAATGATAGGATGTTGATTGCTGGACAGATAAAAGGAAAATGGTGGTTTTAGAAAGCAGGTCTCTTTGTCTACATTTGATTAAAACTAGAAAATGTGCCTTAAATTCATACAACAGCTATAATCATTTGAATTCGTTTGAATTCGCTTTTACAGAGTACATAAATAAAGTAAAAAGCAAAAAAGAATCACCTGCTGTATAATTTCTGGATAATTAAATAAAGTCCCCTTCCTGTCTACCTGATTAGTGAGTGGGGAAAAGTCTAAATGTAGTTATAAAAAAGATTTGTTTCAACGGGGAATGCAACTCCAAGAAACATTCATGTTCCCTATCATTTTTGTATAAAAAAATAATTCATGATTAAAAACAGTGGTTGAGGTTGCCCAGCATTAACCCCCCCCCCACAAAACCAGGACAGCTGATAGACATTACTCTCTGCCTGCAGTGACAAGTCTAATAATAAGAGGTAGGGTTGTGGTCCAGATATTGGCCATGTTTAAGGACACATATAATTTTTACAAATTGCTGACCAGTTCATGTAAAGTGCCACCCTGTAAAAAATTGCAAGGGAGCTCTGTGCCCCTAATATTTGCTTTATCATCAGTGGGTTGGATATCAAGACTAATGTAGAACAGTGTTTTTACACATCAAGACTCCCATATTGATCCTAATAAATATAGACTACGAATGCATTTTCATAAAATAGGGCGAATGCTTAGGAGGAGGCAGCAACTGATTCTAGAAAATGCTTGTACAATTTTAAAATTGAGTCCTAGGTAGAGATCAGTGCATTGATTAGGCAATCTAATATAGCTACCTGCTACCATGTCATCAACTGTATTGACAGTGTTTGCTTGTTAGTAGTTGATGTATTGTTACATCAGCTTGACAGCATCCAGGAAAAATGTTTTTTTTCTTGCTAACATACATGGATCAGTTCCCCCCCACACACACACACACAAACAAACACGTCAAAGCCCACAAAAACAAATTTGTTTTCTTTAAAAAAAAGAAATGGTCAGAAGAGAAAGTTGTTGGGCTCCACAGCCAGAAAGATGGTAAGGGTAATGTGAACTGTAGTCTAAAATTGTAGACTACAATTGTAAAGAGTAATATAATCTTGTTAGGTTGTGTTCCTTTTCTATAATTGTGACATTTAACCCCATTGTATGTGTACCAAGCCTACAATAGTTTGTGAACTGTCACTCACGCAGGCCTTGTGCAATCAACACAAACGTACACATACTGAATTAATTTGCTAAGTGTAGGTGTTGGGGATTTTAGGAAGACAAATTATTTTGTTATTTTTAGTCTCCTGCAAACTTTATCTTGCTTATTGCATATTCTCGCCTAGTCAAAATATTATCCACAAGACAGCATACATCCAGTTCTGTTTTTTTTTTTTTAAATATCTAATTTTCCTGAGACCATGCATTTATTGCCTGTATTACAAAATAGTTCTCTGAAGCAGTACAACTGCTAATTATAATTTACTACATTATAAAGTGTAGTAAAAGTATAGGATGTACGTACATGTACGGGCTTTGTCATTAAGGGGTTAAATACCTTATTTGCTCGGTTATAAGACGAGCATGATTATAAGACGACCCCCAAATCTGAATATTAATTTAGAAAAAAAAGAAAAAGCCTGAATATAAGACAACCCTATAGGAAAAAAGTTTTACCAGTAAATGTCAATTCATGTAAACTATTTTTTTTTTAATAAAAGCTATGATTGAGAAACATATTTTGTTTTTATTTCCTTTTTTCAACCTGCCCCTCCCAGTTATGCACATCTGCCCCCAGGCTTGCCACTCTGCCCCAGAAATGCCTTATGCCTTTTGACCCCCTATGTGCCACTCTTCCTCCAGAATTGCCTTATACTCCTATATGCCACTCTGGCATTTAGGGGGTTAAAAGGCATATTATGGGACAGAGTGGCATATAGGGGGTTAAAAGGCATTTATATATAGGCAGAGTGGCATATAGGGGGCTAAAAGACATTTCTGGAGAAATAGTGGCATAAAGGTTAAAAGGCATATCATGGGGTACTCTGCCTCCAGAAAAGCCTTATACCCCCCTATATGCCACTGTGCCTCCCTGATATGCCTTATACCCTCCTATTTGCCACTCTGCCCCATGATATGCATTTAACCCTATATATGCCACTCTGCCTCCAGAAATGCCTTGTAGCCCCTATATGCCACTCTGGCATTTAGGGGGTTAAAAGGCATATCATGGGACAGAGTGGTATATAGGGGCTATAAGGCATTTCTGGAGGCAGAGTGGCATATAGGAGGGTATACGGCATATCAGGGAGGCACAGTGGCATATAGGGGGGCATAAGGCATATAAGGGGGGCATAAGGCTTTTACATAAAAAATATTATACAGTTTGTTCAAAAATAAATTAGTTTACTGACCTTCTATTTCTTCCACTTTGGGGCTTTTTCATCTTGTCCTCCGTCCTCTGGTAGCTGCAGACTGCCATTTTCTATGCTAACAGGATGTCACTGACAGGACATCCGGTGCTCCAGCAGTCACTATGCGGCCATCAGATTGCTGGAAAAATAATTTAAATGGCCGATGCGTGCTGATGCCGCCGGCCGGAGCTACTAATTTGGGCGCCGGAGGAGGCTTTCAATCCCGCTTGCAGCCGCTCAGCGGCTGTTTTCAATGTATGTTTGCTGGTCGTCCGGCCCACTGATCTGCCAGCCCACCAGGAAATTTCCCGGTATCCCGGTGGGCCAGTCCGGCCCTGGGCCCTGTACATATTTAGAAAACATTATCATATCCCCTCTAAGATGCCGTCTAATGTGTACAAATGTAACTTTTCTAGCCTTTCTTTATAACTAAAACTTTCCATTAACTTTATTAGTTTTGTGGCCCTCAGAACTTTCTCTAGTTCCATGCCTTTTTTTAAGAAAAGGCGCCCAGAATTGAACTGCATATTCAAGGTGGGGTCTTACCATGGACCTGTAAAGAGGCGGAATAATATCTTCCTCCCATGAGTCAATACTCATTTTAATACATGCCTTATTTGCCTTTGCAGCTGCTAGCTGACACTGTGCACTACTGCTAAGTCTATTGTCTACAATTAATCTTTTTACAATTACAAATCTTTTTCATTAGTAGATGAAGAAAACATTATTTAAATGATACGGTGCATTTTTATTAGTATGCCCAAAATGCGTAATTTTACATTTGTCTACATTGAATCTCATTTGCCATTTATCAGCCCAGTTACCCAATTTAACCAAATCCTCTTGCAATGAAGACACAGCTAGTTCAGCCTTTATTACCAGCAAACACTGAAACCTGGCTCCCTATGCCCACTGGGAGATCATTAATAAACAAATTAAAAAGATGCGGACCCAGGACAGATCCCTGAGGTTCTCCACTTATAACATATGTCCAGTTTGAGAACTTCCCATTTACCACCACTATTTCTACTCACTTCTTCATAGATCTGTCTCTCACAAAGCCGTGTTGGATCCTGCTAAAGAAATTCCTGTTCAAGATTAAATTTTTAATATGTTCCTTTAGTAACCCTTTAAACAGTTTCCCCACCACAGGTGTCAATCTTTCAGATCTGCATTGCCTGGCTGCGATTTTGATCCCTTTTTAAATATAGGCACCACATCCTCTTCACGTCAGTCTGCGGGCACCATGCCTGAAATCAAAGGATCCCTGAAAATCAAAAACACCAGTCTGGCCAGACAATGTGATAAAAAAAAAAAATGAAAAAAACAATAAAAAATTGGTAACATTTAAAAACAATAATGCAGTGATGTCACCAAATAAACTGTTTACTTTTTTTATGGTTCCCCTAACCATAAAAAAAGTAAACAGTTTATTTTAATGAGCAAGTTCTAAAATTAGCACTGTATCTTCTCACAAATCCATGGAAAGAGTTAAACTGCTAGCATTTCAAATACCCAAGGGGTGTCTAGTTTAAAAAATGTAAGGATTGAAGAGGCAAATTGGGCATAGGTCAGACTGACCAGATGTCAAGATGAAGAGGGAAAAAAACTCCCAAATGTTGCTTTTTAGTCCCCACACAACCCGACAAACACAAGGGATATTGCTGTACAAATATTGGGGTGTTGTTTTGAAGTGAGATTTCAGAAGCTTTATACCTGAAATTTATACCTGAATTACAATTTGTGTGAAAAAAAACATGAAATAAATTACTACCACAAAGTTGGACAAAAGGTGGTATTAGAATTAGAATACCAGCGTTTCAAATACCTTGGGGTTTGACGGGGTAAATTGAAGTGGCTGTCTTCATAGATGTCCCAAATAGCCCATGGGGGCAGAATGACCAGATTTGGAAAAAAATGGTTTTGAAATAGCAATATGTTACTTGTACTTATTGCCCTATAACGTACAAAAAGGCAAAAAGAAAACCATAAAAACAGTGGGTATTCCTAAACTCGGGACAAATAGTAGAATCTAATAAGGGGGTGTTTTCATTAGCTTTTGGAGAGTAAAATATTTCAAAAATAAAACTGAGAAACAGTTTTTTAGTAAATTGTAAATTTAAATAGTAAATTAGTAATTTGTAAATTGGATGATATGATCAACAAAATGTATCTGAATAAAGCTTTTCTTGGAAAAAATATAACTTGTGTGAGTACACTAAATGATAGAGAAGAAATTTACAGCTACACACGAGCATCGCAAAAGTGTTAAAACAGTCTTGGTCACGAAGGGTACAAAAAATAAAAAAAAGCCTGGTCCTTAAGGGGTTAATGATTTCCGATATTCCATTGAGAGTCATGTCTTAGTGTTTGCTGATGACACACAATTAGGTAGGGTAATACAATCTAACCTTGATGTTGCTTTTCTGCAGGAAGATTTAGGAGTGGGGTTGATTGAGCAGGCAAGTGGCAAATTAAGTTCAATACAAATAACTGTAACATTATGTGAAATATAATAACAGTGCATCATATACATTAAATGGTATATGCCTGGGAAAAACTACTAAGGAGAAGGATTTAGGAACAATTGTAGACAAACGTAGCAACACTGCACAATGGCAGTCAGCAGCTGCAAAGGCCAATAGGCTATTGGCATGTATAAAAGGTTATTGATTTACGTGAGGAGGATATAATTTTGCTTCTTTAATGGTAAGATATCACCTTGAATATGAGGTCCAATTCTGGGCATCGTTACTTAACCTTAAAAAGTACATTATGGAACTAGAGAAGGGGGAAAGGATGGGCCACAAAATGATCCTCTGGAAGAGCAAAGATTGCATAGACAAAGGGGGTCTTTACAGTAAGAGCAATAAAGGTCTGGAATTCATTACCAAGAGAGACGGTGCTATCGAATACAATGGATGCCTTTAAAAAGGGTCTGGATATTTTTTTTTTTTCGAAAAGCACAACATACAGGGCTATAAATGATAGAATATAACATTAGACTCCTCTTGGAGTCAAGAAGGAACTTTTTCCCAAAATTAAAAAATAGCTTAATTGGGTTTTTTTCCTTTCTTTTGGATTAAAAGCAGGAAGAATAGATAGAAGGGTTGAACTTGGTAGTCTTAGATCTTTTTTCAACCTAAATTACTATGTTGTTATGAGACAGGCATAAAGCTATCCTGAATCTAAGATGAATGACTAATTAAGACCTAAGTGTTACATCAGGAAAATGGGCAGCCTAGCTGGGGATGCACAGTGATATCTGCAAGTTGAATTATAGTCCTACAAGCAAAGAATTCTTCTTTTCTAACCATATCCACTCTCCAGCAGGCAAGTTTATGTGAAGGGTAACTGATTTTTTGCAAGTTCTTTTGATGGATGGCTTTAAGGTGCAGCGACCCCCAGAAGCTGGTTATGCGTTGCCGCATGCTACGTTTTTTATGTTCACCTAGCATGTGGATTGCAGGTTGGGTGAGTGTGTTGCTCTGTTGGACAGTAGCCTGCTGAGCACTTGCCCAGTGTGCCAGATACCCAGTCAAGGCCTGACCAGGGCATTCATAATAGAAAAATCCATAATAGATTTCTTGCTATTAACCCGCTAGCTTTAGTAGTGTGCTCTTAACATGTGGACTCCATCTTATCATGTTTGTGGAATAATTTTCCTTCAGTTTTGTACAATGGCTCCTCAAATTAATAGCCAACAGTTTTAACTATGCTATATTAGTAAAGAAAAAAAAAATAGATATATTTTTAAAGTAAGCCATTTCACTGTAAAAATAAAGCATATTCTAATGAATGTGGTCACCTAAGAACGAAGAACACCAGCACCATAGTTGGCACTCAAGAAGGAATAGTATATATACCGTTTGGGGTCACTTTGAAATTGACTTGTTTTTGAAAGAAAAGCAATATTTAAACTAAAATCTAATGTTTCAGAAGTACAGTGTAGGCATTGCTTATGTTGTAGATGACTATTGTAGCTGGAACCAATTTTTTAATGGAATATCTTCATTTGCTCCTGAGAAACCTGAAATAAAATCATCTGTTCCAAAACCTCTGAATGGTAATAACACCCTTATCAGAAACTCCTGCCTGATCTGAATTTGGACTGTGAATTTAACTACCCATTTTGGATCAACTCCTGTTTTTGCTACTCTGGGTACCAACCTGTACCTTTAACAATCTCTATGGACTGTCTGCTGTTTTCTCTTTAATGAGATTCTGAACCTACCCTGCCTTTTCGGACCGTTTGGAGATTATCAAATACACTTTTGTTCTTCGAATTCAATTGACTTTACCTGTTTGCCATGTTTATCTGACCCTGTGTTCTCTGAGAGAATGAATTATATTTCAAGCCTGTTTTATACACTTCTCCACTGAAAATAAATAAGAAAAGATCCATTCATCTCATAAAAGTGATTAAGTGAATTTATTTATATCCAATCTGACTAAATAACCTGTCGGTCAGCTGTCATATGACAAGTAGAGATGCCCTTTATCAGCAACCATTACTCCTCTGTTCTAAGGAAGAGGGTATTTAATCATCAGAAAACCCTTTCATAATTATATTAGCAGAACTATACATTTCTTTGTTTTTCCATGAAAACACCCAAGTGACCCCAGTATGGTAGTAGATATACAGTATATATAT
>VKOC01005439.1:0-15989 GCA_009364415.1 Spea multiplicata | reverse complement strand
CACGCATTTTGTTTTGCTTTACAGTTAGAGGCCAATGCATGTCATGTAATTTAAATAGAGATATTGCTATTCATAAGACCATATATTTTAGACTTGTGTATTAGGATTCAAACAAATTAAAATTTTAACAAAATTTGGCAATTTTGTCAATTTGTGCAAATCTACAAAAATGAGAACAATGAAACAAACAAAACCAAAGGAAGGGAAGTACAGAGAAAGGGTACAGCATGGGTGAAATCCTGAATGCAGGAGTGGGAAGGGGTTATGATGGTTGAAGAGAGACACAGTCCGTTACAGGAACAAAGAGTGTGGTGAGTGATGTATTTGGATAAGAGGATAGACATATAGGGGGTGCAGAGTTGCTAAGGGCTCTGTAGGTCAGAAGTTGATTCTGGAGTGTATGGAGAGCCAATCGAGCAAATGACAGAGTGGAGCAGGAAATGAGGAAGAGTGACAATGAGGATTAATCTAGCAGTTGTGTTGAGGATGGATTGACGTGGTATAAGGCGGGGACCGACCCCTAGGAGTGGAGGTAAGGGCCAGCCTTGTGCGGTGTGATGGATGCGGCCCTGGGTGCCATCACAATAAGCTATAATCTAAGCAAGCCACCAACCAACATCACTAGACAGGCAATGAGGTAAAACAATCAAGGCAAGCGGAAAAGAGGCTGTCCAAGAAAAACCTGGCAAGGGTACCTCAAGGCTGACACCAGGGCTATACCTGGAACCAGCTATAGAGAATGGCCCAAGGACAGAGGACATTGGAGATCTGTAGTTAGCGGTCCATACTCTGGCAAGGGTGACAAACATAAGTAAGAATGCACTTGAACATACTCATAAAAACCTATATGTTAGTAATCATACATGTTGTTTTCCAACTGCTAGAATGCAGGGGTATGTGACTGCAAGACTCACAATACCATGGCTAGAGAAAAACTTGAATTATATGCAGGGCCGGCCTTAGGGGTGTACGAGCTGTGCGGCCGCACAGGACACCATGGCAGCAGGGGCCCCATGCAGCCGTCCCATCGCCAAGGCCAGGGCAGCACCGAGGCAGCAAGCGGCAGGGAGAGGAGGAGAGAAAGGGGCGCTGAGTGGTCGCACATGAAAAAGTTTTTAGCAACAGCTTAGCCCCCTTTGTCTCCTTTGTCTTAATGAATATTTGTAAATGATTTGTGTGAATGAGTGAGAGAATTAATAATTATGTGAAGGAATTGTGTAAATGACAGAGTGAATGAGTGAGTGACTGTATAAGTGTTTTGTGTGTATCAGATGTATAAGTGATTTGGGGAAAGGCAAAGAAGGCACAAGCAGGGTGTTTGAGCTTTGGGGACCAAGATGACACAGGCAGGGTGTTTATGGACCTTTCAAAGTCAGAAGGAGGGAAGACTGCACTGACTTCCCCTAATCTGCAGTCAGTGTGGCAAATATTTGGTTTTGGTGTGGGAGCAGAGGGAGTGATTGCATGCTAGGGTGCATGGAGGGCTTGCAAAGGAAATAATTCAATATTTAAAGGAAAAATGTTTTTGTTACAAAGATTGTATTTTACCTATATTTAATGTATTTCAGGTTCATTATTGTTACCAGTGTTTCCAGTTATATATTATTGTACTTATCTGGCACTGAAGGCGTTAATGAAAATAACCCAGTTGAATAAATTAACTGTCAAGATTTTTATCCTATAATAAATTGTATCCATGTCTAAGTGCTTAATGATATTACATGAAGTTGAATGTCCGTTACCAAGATACATAAAAAAAATCTTGTGCTGCTACAAAAAATGCATTTGTCTGCAACATTCAACATTTCCAGGATGATTCTTGGTGACAGCATGCCTGAAAAGCTAAATGTGTTCACATTGTATGACAGCAATTTGGACTGGATAATCTCAACGCCTGTCAAAGATTGTGAAAATGCTCCAAATATCTTGATTGCAGGTTATATAATAGCTCTTTAATGTGTCAAGTAACCATGGTTCTTATAATCTTGAATGGTTTGGAGTCTCTTGAAGTCTTTCGCCAACAGAGGAGGACTGGATGGCCTGCATTGATAGTCTCAAGTCTGGATCAAGTGATAGTCTCGAGTTTTTGAATGAATATGATTAGGTCTCCTCCATCTGGAAAACAGTCCTCATGGTGTCTTCCAGTCAAATGTGAAGATTTCAATTTGCCCAGAATGACCTGGTTAGTCTTGCAACTAGCAACTTTTCTCTAGTTTGGCCATATCTCCTTCAAGAAGCATATTTATAAATTGACCAGGTAATTGAACTCAAATGTAATTGTCAAAATGGATACACGCTGTGCCCAATTGGTCTGAAAATACTACATTATGTTGTATTACATCACTAAAAGAAGACAATATGCTCCCAACCATGTTTTAGATGACATATGTCCCTCTCCATTTGGAATGCAGAATTGCTAAAGAATAAACATCTGTCATCGAGTGGCTGTCAGTGCTGGATACTCTGAAATTGTAACATCATCAAAACTAGAATCTTTGCATGTTATATAGTGGTAATCTGTACAGTCACTGGCAATAGAAAATGTGCATTCACGTGCAATGTGTTCTGTCGAGCAGCTAGGTTTTCTATCGAACCCAGCCACAACCTAAGACACGGCTGACACCATTTCTATCATAAGAATTTAATGTTTCCTATTATGGAATGAGGAAAAGCCCTGAGTGTTTAACATTCTGCAGGACACATGGGGTGGGGTGCATTTATTCGTTTTTACTGTTTAAATCAATAGGAAACATTGACATAACTGAGAGTTTAAAAATCTGATTAATACATTACAATTTTAATTGTAACCTGTACATATTGCGGTAATTTCATTATGGCTCATTCACTCACAGGATGTATGTTCTTGATTAGTTAACATATCCTGGACAATTTCCTTTTGTTTCATGTGGTTCTGGGAGACTGCAATTAATTCAGCAGTTAACATTACCCTTTTGTCAAGGCGATGGCGCATGATTGTCATACATGTATATGTAGTGTCATACATGTGTTATATAGATAAGGCGTCTATTGTCAGGTTAGACGTCAATTTGTTGAAATTTGACCCAACAGAATACAGCAATACTTATACTTGCACTTCTTACATATTAAAGCTTAATCAATCTTTGTCTTTAACGAAGAACAAAGTAAGTGACGAAGACAAGATTAACAGAATTCAAATGTATATCCCATGTTTCAATGATGTTCTAATATTTCCAGTGTTTCTGTCAGGCCACATGAGTCCTGGACACACTCCACCACTGTGGCCTTACTCATGATAAGAGGTTTTGTTCACTAAATAGAAGTTGTTGGGAGAGTTTGCTGGATAGTTTCAGCGTTTTTCTATCTATCTATCTGATTTTTCTATTTATCTCATTATTTTCTTTACCGCAGAACACAGTAAATCAATTATTGGCAAGCCTTACATGTACTGTTATGAGTGAATTTTTCCTTTTTTCCATCATAATGAATGAGTAGCACTCTATCTGTTTCTTCTGTCAGAATTAAATTATTGACTGCAGGTGTGGGTTAAATATACAAGTTCTTCTTATGAAATCTGTAATAGTGATATCAGTACTTTTTTTGAAGTCTTCATGCTGCTCTTCTGAGAAGACAATTATCATGAACTATTGCAGAGCTGAGATTAACAAATTTAAAGACACATGAAGATGATTATCTCTCCACAGTACTGTGAATCAATCACAGCAGCTGTAAAAAAAAAAAGAATGTAAGTTGCTGTGGTAATGAAGAGGTTAATCACCTTGTCCATTACAATATCACACACAATCCAAATTATTGCTACAATATCATCATTTTTATCTCAGTTATTACATGTCTCTTTTATATTTATATATATATACCGGTATATATATATATATATATATATATATATATATATATATATATACACAACTTTAGTATGTTCATAGTAAAATATCCAATTTGTAAAAATACCATTTTATATATATATATATGTTTATATATATTTTCAAAAAACATTAAAAACAGAAGTATCCATTTCTCCATCCATTTATTTAATTTTTAAAATACAACCTAATTATATTTTATTAAAAATCAGATTTGGTGTAGGTATATGTATAGGTATATGCTTTCTACCACATATATACTACTATTTTGCATAAAAAAATAAGAAAGTGTCATAAAGTTGGGCAATACAGTCAATGTAGCAGTGGCCAATGGGTTACTATAAGAATATTTTTATCATGTATTTAGTAATGTGGTTAAACACCATTTTAAATGAAAATGAATCCAATACGCCAGCTGAAGTATCAAAATAAATAGGAAAAGAGGGTAGTCGGAAAAGAGGGTAGTGAAACATTTAGCATGCATGAGAGAGAGAGAGTGATTGAGAATGAGAGTGTGAAAGAGTGAATGAGAGTGAATGTGGACATCGGGCAACAAATTTCACTCCTGAATTAAAAATACCCCCGATTTTCGCCTGAACCAAATGAGCAGGGAACATAATTTGTCATCATCCGTATTCCATACATTTCACCTATATATTTGCTAGAACAAATGGCTCATGTTGATGAAATTGTCATTGAAAGCAGCACTTTAATGGAATTAAGTGATATTTGAAGACATTGTTTATAGTATGATTATATTATGATTGTTAATTTAGGAAAAAGACTCCATGTAATTAATCAATTGTATGATCAGTATGTTAGAATATTTTTAGCCATGGAACCAATTTTAAAAATGCTCCTAAATTAGCATATTCTACCTATGATAATAAATTATACCACACTATGGAGAAAGAAATGCTAGAATAAATTCATTACTAAATCTCTTTGATAATAGAATAGCAATGTTCATTTATAACATTAACATTTTATGGAACTAGAAATGATCCTTTCTTAATTAAATTAAGTCCAGTTTCATTTCTTTGTAGGGTGAACGTGTTCTAGTGTTGCTGTAGTGCTTTAAATCTTCCTTGACTATTGCATTTGCTAAATGAACTGTTTAACTGTTGAGATTTATGTGGTCCAACCTCCTCGTCTAAATCCAGGTTAGAATCATCTTGGGAAATACGCTCAGTATATTCAATTTTAATATACACATGATTAAAGCCTGTGGTTACTCAAAAGCAAAAACAATAAATAAACTGAAATAAAAAAATAGCAGTGATCGATTAAGGTTTTTATTTATTTATTAAACACTGTACTCTAAAGATATAATTCCACTAAAGCTATCATAACAATAACAGTGATAGTTTATTATGAATGTAGATGATAAAGCTTGAGGCAAGTGGCCAAACACATCTTGTGCATGGAAAACAGATGCGGATGGGGGCAAGTGGATATGGGTGACTCTGCAGAATCAATCCATACATTTGCAAAGGGGACAGCACACAGATATCATATACCGTAAAGTGTATATGATGACTGGAGTGTCCCGGTTGGGATTGCTGGTTGGGATTGGATTGGGTGAGGTTTGAATCAGCTTTTACATATTTCTTTTGGTCACAATAACTGCAACAGATTGTAAATCATGTATATAGAAAGTACATTTCTTGTATTATCTGATTTGTTTTTCCATAATACAATATTTATTTTATAAAAAAAATATCTGCATAAAGCTTTTGAAGTATCCTAGAATACTAAAGGGATTTACTGCCAAGCTTAGGTGTGCTTACCCTGAGATATATGCTGTGTACCCTCACCAACATGGGCTTCATATTACATAACATTTATTTGTATAGCACCAGCAGATTCCAGAGCACTGGTAAAACAGTTAAAAAATCACACATAATTTATCCAATTTATATGTATGTACAGTCACATCTGTTGGATAAATTTACTATGGATGCTGGGGGCTTTTACAAAAATTGCTTTGTTTTTGTTACCAACACCAGAGGGCTGGCACATTCTGTACTAGGAGGCACACTTACACACTTTAGTCCCATAGTCCCTCTAACACACTTACACATACAGTATACTGTACATTCATGCAAACACATAAGTACTTACACATACACATTCATGCTAACACATGCTTACATATACACATTCACAAGCACATACACATTCAAACACATGCATACTAACACATGCCCTCACCTCCTTACCTCAGCGGCTTTCTTTCTAGATGCTTGCGTTATGTGTTGCATTCTTGCCTCTCTAGGCTGGTCAAAAATTGTTCACCAAGGGCTGTTCCAGGTTATCCCCTGCCCACTGGATTGGGCATTTATCAATAAATAATTAGGTTTTTTTGGCTGAGGGCTACATTTGCACTTAATATAATGTTTTGATCAATAAAGCTTACCCTCTTATCAAAGACACCTAATTAATGTAGAAGCCATTTCCATGGTTAGCATTAATGTGGTAGATGAGCTTGAGTACTTTCACCAAATTACAGTATTTAATCTGCATGTTTATTTAACATATACACGTATAGGTTACACTAGTCATTTGTTCTACTTTGTTTATTAAATATGGCTAAAATCCATTTCATTGCTGCCTTTGATTAATTAGGATTGATCATAAAAGTAATTTTTTCCATCCTTTTACCCTTTTTGTAGTCAAATTCAGTTATTTTGAAACTTCCCCTCCCCCAATTGCTTAATCACATATGTAGCTCATTCTGCTTTATATTCAGAGCTGCATTTCATACAATACAATTAGTTGCAATCTGTAATGAATATTTGAACATATTGTGCTTGCTAAAAATCTGATTGCTTTACTAATGTTTTGGAGAATAAAATAAAAAAAAAATTAAAAAGTCTTCAAGCTTTAATGGTGATCCAATTCATGAATTATAGATTCAATATTATTTTTTATATCAATGCATAACATTACAATATTTATTTTCTGTTGCAGCCCACAAGTTGTATCTAATAAGTATATTCTGTGCACTAATAAAATTGCACTGCTGGCCTGGATCTTCTGCAATCAGAAATAAAATGAAAAAATAAATAAAGTCAATTGTTTTCTTTTGTAGAATTCATTTATTTATTTTTTAGCGCTGCATATGTATATAAGCACATACTGTCTTTTTTTTTATCTCAGTGTTTTCTTTGCTTTGTATAACAAAGTAGATCATATTCCAGAATCAAGGTCAAGTGAAATTTGTTTTCGCATAAAGACAATTTAATGTCCTGTAGATGTAAGGATAGCTATTTGGGGGATGATTTGGGTTTCTATGGAGATTCACCCCCCCTTCCTTATTTGCAACAGCATAGATAAAGGACAAATGAGTCAAACAATGATATGGTTTACAAATCAATTTCTCTTCATCTTTAAATTGCGATACCCAAAATAATTACATTTGGGATGTATTCTCTATGGAAGTTATATACGAAAATGTTTTTGGAGGTAATATGGAGTAGATAGAAGTTATTTGCAATGTTATTCCATTGGTCTATTGTGCGGAATCAGATAAAAGGGTAAACGGGTTTCCTTTATAATGGCTGACCTGAACAAACATAGAATAATAGATCTGTAACGTCCTCCACAACTGCTGTTCCAACAATAAACACATTATCATAAATCTTGCTCCATGTAATTTAGATTTTGTGAACTAAGCTTTTCATAGCCCACATCCACCCATAGTCTGAAAATGAAAGAAATCATGTTATGCTATTAGATCCATTTATTCCACGTGTTTGTTTATTGTGATTCATGTTATGGATAGAATTTACATTTTTTGCCATTTTAATAACTTTTAGCCTTGGTTTGTTTTCAGAATATGCATGAGAATCTTTTTAACATCCTTTTCATTTTTAAAATATTTTTTTTGGGGGGGTGAGGGGATCATGAGCATCAGAGTTCATAAGTGGCCTAAGAGTTGCATTTTCCTAATCCCTATAAATAATAATTCCTCTAATTTACCTTTAATTGACATAAGTTTATTGAGTTCAGCCTTTAACATTTACCCCGCATCTCTATTCTGCTGCCTACATTGATGCCACTTAGATTGTAAGCTCCCAAGCCGGGTCCACCATTCCTGCCAGGAACTTTGTATAAAAGTACCATAAGGCTAGATGGCAAGCTTCCAGATGGGGTTCTCAACTCCAGATGTGTCTATATGTATTAATGTATATTATTATGTGTGTTAACTGCCCCATTTAAATTGCACAGAGCTTACGTAATTTGTTGGTGTCTAATAAATAAAACATAATAATAATAATAATAATAATATAATAATATGCCCTACCAGCATGCCACTGCTTTAATGACTTGTGGACATTGTCTCATGCTTACAACGTGCGTAATATAAGACAACCTGCAAGGTAATTTGCTACAATCTTTGAGAACTGTTACAGAATCACAAGTATAGAAGGTAGACCACGCTTTATAGTCTCCTGCATCAGGTACTTTGCCAAAACAAGGACACCAGTGTCCATTATCAATGTATGTGGGTGGACGTATTGCCTATGCAAACTTGGTGAAAAGCCACCACATAGCCCTGCCTCGTTTATTCTTAGAGCACGATAGTTGACTTTGGTAAACTAGCTATTTAATGAACCTGTTTTACTCTATATTAAAAGGTACACTCCAGCCTTCATATGTACTTTAATGCACGTGACAGGTGAGAGGTTCCTTTAAATTTCTGTAGTGTCCCCTTTGCTAATGCCTGGGGATACTGCAGATGTGCCTTTTTGAATTAAATACACAAAAAAGCAGAAACAGGACAAAAAGAGGGAGGTATTTTTATCTGATCACAGCAAAATTAAATAAACACAAATGGAACTAAAATATGAATATTGGGACCACTTGTCCTGCTTCTGTTGTCTTGGTGGCCAGCTTGTGCAAGCAAAACAAAAACAAACAATGAATGAGAACAGCCCTTTGAAAGTGGGGACTGGCTACAATATGTAAACTAGTAACACAGAATGTATAAAAACAAACAGGCAGTCAATGAAAGTGAGTGTTTTATTAGGGGCATACACAAGTAAAGATAAAGGGTTTTTTTTAAAAACAAACTGTGGACATTATATTTAAGAAACATAGCACAAAAAGGAGCCATGAGTCAGACAAGTCAAGGAATGAAACCAAGGACCCTCTTGGTCCATTGACTTGGGACTTGGTACATGCATGGAACAATCCAATGAAGCTGGGGTCTGGAAAAGACCAAAATGTTAGAATATGTAATAAATAAAATGTATTGTTTGTTTATTTTGATAGTAATACTGTGAGTGTACTCAGAGCCGGCCTTAAGTGTTCTGGCGCCCTATGCGGACTACTCCTCTGGCGCCCCCCATCCCAAAAAAAGAAAGGAAAAAATCTCCCCCCTCTGCCCCTTCTCACTATCTACCACTTCTGCCCCTTCTCACTGCCCCCCGCTCCTTCTCACTATCTACCCCTTCTCCCTAGGTCTCATTATCCTTACTTACCTTGTTGAGTCCTGCGGTGGGAGCGGGAGGCATCCATCTTCCCGCTCTGCCGCGGTGCGCACTTAGCAGCTGAGCACCGGAATATTTGCTATGAAGCCCATACTGAAATAGTTACATCATTTTACATAATTTGTAATAATAATCATCATCAAGGGTTAGATAACACTGTATATGTACAGTATTGTGAAAATGTTTTTGGAAGGTGTGAAAAAATGCTATAAAGCAAGAATGCTTTCAAAAATGTTCATTATTTAACAAAATGCAAAGTGAATGAACAGAACAATCAAATCAGCATTTGGTTTGAACAATAGACGTGTATTTGAATTCATTCATTCAATTTGTATGAATCTCCCAAAATAAGGCCAGACCTCCAACAAACTGGATAAAAACAAAAAGCTATGTACCGTATGGTTGAGCTTCTGGTTAGGCATCTCCCTGGATTGGAGAATCGGAGGAGAGTACGTTACCAGAAGAAAGAAGAGAGAAAAAAAGAAGTGAGAAAAGAGGAGACAGGAGAAAAGAAGATGTGAGACACAGAAGCAGAAGTGGTTGACAGAGAAGGTATGGAGACATTCAGAGAGCATAAAAGAGAGTGGACCAAAATGAGAGTGTGAGAGAATGAGAGTAAATGTAGGGGTTGGACAACTTTGTTCCCAAATTTAAAATGACCCCTGATTTTTGTCCGAAACGAATGGGCCAAAATCAAACTGAAAAATTTGTCTGAATCATTTTTGGCCCATTTGCACGTGTCTCATACCCAAGCTGATTTTGCCTTGAGTCTCACTCTCAACATCTCAAAATATAACTTTAACCTTAAAGGTTTAAACTTTAAACCTCACAATGTAAACTTTGAGCATTGTATTGTTTCTTGTAACCCTTATGGTCAGAATAAAAGGCTGGTATCCATACATATTATAGATACAGTACATAAGATAACCACATTTAGTTGCAATGTTAATCTACATTTAGTTTTTCCATTAATATTGCATTTGAATACAAAATTAATTTTAAAAGTTATGCTTTAAGTTAAGCATACTTCTTCTGGACAATATCTCATCATGGAAAGTGTGTTTTTTTTTGAAAATGTAATTTCCTACAGGAAACCAGAGCTACAAATCTGAAATTAAGTAAAGGTATAAAAAAACACTTAATCTGCATGTCCCTGGTGACCTTGAGCCATCTGTTAACCTTGTGGGAAGGAAGAGGAAGCAAGATATTTGTTCTTTACATACAACAATTACCTTGGATGTATTGATTCCCAGGAGGACGTGTTTTCTCCGGCATCCCTGGTGTACTCAACCAAAAATATAATTTGTCAGACAAAGAGTACTAAAGAGAGCACAAATGCGTTCAGTTTCTTCTTCACTTTGGTTTTGTGCGTAACCCTTCAAATAATGATGGTTTAGCAAAGGATTCGCAGTACTAAGATGTATTAACAGACATCTCTGCGTCTTGCCTGGCATGTGAGGGTTAACACAGATACGTTACGTTGTAAAAGCTGCAGGTGAACTGGAATTGCTACGCAAGAGTCCCAAAACAGCATGATGCAACTATTTCACGAGCCGATCTTATTTGGATGTATTTTTTTTTTCCTTCTTTCAGGTTAGCATGTACGAGCAGAATAAAATGAGGTAGCCTTTTTATGGAATTTGCTAGAATTCAGATTACACATCTGACCATTGTACTGATTTTACACGGGCAATCTCGAGGATGCTACCCCAATACTGAATTGAGCAATTTGTTGCATGGCATCCACATAAAAGTGACTTTTTTTCTGCCACTAATAATAAAATAGCTAACAGAGAGGAAATCTAACAGCGGTGTGTATATGACACAATGTTTCAATCAAAATGGGCAATAAGTATGTGTTTTGGTCAATCTTTTAGTAACATTGTCCACCAAGAGAAATTAAAAACAATTGTAGTCTGTCTGCATGGTGCGACTGATACCCGCAAATGGGCTGGTATCAGAGCGTTGATGGCATAGCTACCCTTGGGAGGGCAATACTAGATCCCACAATTTTCCTCTTGGGGAATATTTTTTTTCTCCCTCTACAACGTCCAAAATATTTTTCAGCCAACTATAACACCATGGGGCGTGTTTGAAAACATTGTAACTATGTGTCATTAACTTTAAACAATCTCATCTGATTAAATATATTCTATCGTAATTCTGACGGTATTTCCAGCCTTTACAGTCTTATTTTAATATATGATATCCGAGCGATGTGTGGTTTATTATTTTATTGTTCTTAAGATTATTTACACAGTTAGCTCGAGTGTGGCTACCATCATAGATCTGACAAAATTACACCATGTAAATCAAGAGGTATTATTTCTTATTTTATTACATTCTTGATTTCTAGTTTATCAACAATATGTCTCATTATTATGCTAGAACTGGCTGCATAATTAGCTGTTTACTGCAGACATTGTACGATCTGTCACCCAAACACACTGTGATAATTGTACAATTCCATCTTATCATATAATATTACTATAATATCTTATTGTTTCTTAAACCCCAGCACGTAATTACATAATTGTTTTCAAGACAATTATTTCACCTTGGAACGTATGCACTACATAATAGCATTGTTAATATATATATATATATATATATATAATATATATAATATGTTTCTGTTTTTTTAGCAAGATCAAAAGAAATCCCTTTTAGTAGTTTTAAGTAGTTAAGAAATTCCCATTAAGTGAATATGTCACTGTTTAGTATGTACTTTTTAAAATAAAAAAATAAAGCTAAAAAATAACTTATCCAAATCATACAAGTGTCCTTGTATAAGAGTCCTGCAGTGGGAGCGGGAGGCATCCGTCTTCCCGCTCTGCCGTGGTGCCGGCAGTTAATGTTGAGCTCCGGAATATGATGTCATATTCCGGCGCTCAACATGAAATGCCAGCACCGCGGCAAATTCATTCATACATTGGTATTGGAATTGTGATTATGAGTGTTTGCCCTGGATCTAAACCAACCCCATAGATGTTTTTCTTACATGATGTTTCTTTTTGTAATCGTTAAAACGCATCTCCACGTAAGCAGCTTGTATTTTGGGACTGGTTTCACTTTAATTGAAAAGGTGCACATTTTATCACAATCCAAAGAGATTGTGTTATCTCTATAACCAGCGCTTGATTTACTGCACCCAGTACATGTTTAATTTCACCTGCAGTAAACACACTAATAAATATACCCTAAAAAGCGGTAAAATCAATACCACGACCTCTGTTTTATATCAACAATGTCCTAAAAGATTTAACAGATTGCAAAATATAAAGTGAAATGGATTGTTTGGGAGCTTAAGCCGTGACAGCGATATTATTAGGGCCATAACGCATTTTAAAGGATGTGTCACTACCCCAGGTACCAAATGAACAGTAGATAAAGCAACATAGTAGTGAGAATTGCACAGCAAATAGAAAAAAAAATAGTAAAATATAATAGGATGCAAATGTCAAATTAACCGTAGCCCAGGCCAAATAGATACAGATCATACTAGTCAGGGTTTGTTCTATTTAAACTTTTTTATACTTAAAAGGGAAATGTCAATTTTGGGAAATCGTAATAGCCCCAAGAAAATAGAGTCTTTAGTTGAAGTAGATAGTAGTAGTTGAAACAGGATGTTTTGAACATTTTGCCTTAATCCATTTATAAATAGATTAAAGGTGCTGTTCCACTTAGACAAAACAGGTAAGCAAAAGGGGAGGTAAGGAAAGGGAGCTCCTCGGGATCTTTTACATTCAAACATTCTGCGAGGAGCACAGGAGCTGGAACCTCAACAAAATGTTTTGATGAGATTACTCCTTTTAGTACAATCAGCACTTGATGAAATATTAACTAGTGAAAGGAAATCGAATGTTTCTGGACGCTGATATCACACGATGTTCACTTAAAATGCCATGTGCATTGTGACATCGTAACACTTGTGGAGTTTGTACAAGAAGAAACCACCAATACGAGAGTCAAGGCTTTTCCCACGCAAGTTTTGGGCACAAGGTAATTCTTTTCATCTGGCCCTAATTGCAAAGTAGAATCCTTTTAACTTTTCCAGTGTTCCTGAAGCTCCATGTGTATATTCACACATCCCAAAAGCCACGTGAAGTAAGGAAAAGCCCCAAGAGCAGCAGTGGAAATGATCCCTGTCTTATTGACCTGCCAGAGATGACCTTGAAGCTCTAAGCCATGAGCTTGCACGGGGGTGAAATGTTTCAGTTTCTAAGCATCACCAGGTATTCCGAAGGCCCAACCCAAATGAGATCTTACTCAGGTCCATGCTGAAAGTTCACAGGTATGCTGACAAGAGTGTCTGTCTCTGTTTAGATTAGGTTTAATAATGTGGTTAGTGTATGACACAACAAATATGTTTGATTCATGTATATGAGATACTTACACAATGGCATTAAAAATATCCTTAAATGTTTCTTTACTAATCGGGCCTTTTTACTTTCCACGAAGATACTGAAGACCACGTATGGACACTTTCCCTGGTTGTAGGCCACTATTACAGGGTATTTGTGTTCCAATCGATCCCCTTTTCAACAAAATCTAGGTCTTGATCTCTACTGTCAATAAGTATCTACCGTAAGGCTCATAACAGCAATTCTAGGGGAATAACAGAAAAAGTTATTTCTATTCCATAAAAAAGATCACTCCGCGGTTCCTACATATGTGCAGCATGGTGTTTATGAATAAATAATGAATCGGATGGAAAATTTTATTCAAGGGTCAGGCGGATATACAAAAAAAAACCTAATCAAACTATGGTAAAGTGCTTGTAAATATTAAAAAAAAAATCATTAGTGCCAAACATAAGGGAGTCTATGAGAAACTTTGCAGAGGACAGAATTAACCCTTCAAAAATAGAATACTAAATCAGTACAAACACAATGACTATGTTATTTCTGTAAAACACATAACATATAGCTAATAGACGCATGTCAGCTGGAGAAAAATGAAAACGGACAGTACCGTGGCTCTTGAGGTTGTACATTAACACTAATGCCTACGATAGTTTATGGGGGTGGAATTCCATGTTAATCCTTTAAATGCCAAGTGGGTTATGTAATTTTACAATTCAAATTAACCCTTGCCAAAAGTAGCACTTATAAAGGATTAAAACAGTGATTGGAGCTCGGATATATTAATGTAATACAGAAAAATCAAGTTAGGTACGTCTCCTCTTAACAAACATCTTTTACGGAATTAAAGTAACATTGCATAAGTAAAACTGTTTATGATTCTAACGTTTTGGCCTCTTCAATTCTTTATAAAAAAATTATATATATATATATATTTACTGGTTTGAGTACTTATGTGAAGAATAAATGGATAAATAGTTGAGAAGTACAGATTTTTATTGTGGAAAACCAAAAAAATATAAATCAACGAAATACAAAAAATTACATTTTTTTTTTATTTTATTTTTAACTCAAATGCAGATTGAAAAACAATATCTCCCTCCACCATTTTGTTTATGCATTACCTATAGTGTGGTAAAATAATCATCTATAAATGCTAAATAAGCACAGCAACCATAATCTAACACAATGCACAAAAGTATTTAATTGCCGAAGAAAAAGACTTCTCTGACCAAAAGAACGCTGTAGAAAACTGAAAAAATGTATATCTATACTAAATCCAAAACATGAAAAAATTGTATTTGTGCAAAGGAAAGGGACATTTCCATAGCAACCAATAGTAATGAATAATTACACAAATCATAAGAAGCCCTCCACTAACCTGGACCCTTTGAGGACCAGAAGGGTTTGTGAAACATAACATAATGCCGTTATATATATATATATATATAAGTATATATATATAATATATATATATATATATATATATATACTATATTATATATAAAAATAAAATTGGATATATATACACTATACCAAATCTTTAACAAAATAATATATATTAAGTAAACGATTTCTAGAAATGGGTAAAGTTTCCCTGAGAAGCATTGTTCCACACTTTAAGTAAAAAAATGTTTTCAATATGACATGCCTTTTGGGATTATTATTGTTTGTTCTCTTTATAAAACGCCAACAGATGCTGTGGCGCCGTACAACGAGGTTACACACAAAAAGGCAGATTCTAACACACTGGGTAGGTGTGAAGCGAGAACAATCATTAATGCCATTAACAGGACAAAAGGCACAGAGCACCATGGGAAAAAGAGAAGTCCATGTATAATGTGGCATGTACTGTTGTTACAGTGTTAACATAGCCACGAGCATCATGACATTTTCAGGTTATGTGCAAATCAATGGCTAATCTGTTGCTTGACAAAAAAGTCCAGAATACATTCGAGTAACCAGATAAAGTTTCAGTTTTTTAAAAAAATATAGCAAGTGGAACAGCAGCTTTACAGCTTGACAGCTCAAGCTGTCAGTCTCCTGTGACCACACCTCATCCACGTGAAACGTCAAGCAGAATCCGTGTCAATCAAGGTTTCAAGCTCCGCCTCCTCGTGTGCTTCAGACAGCTCGCACAGTTCTAATCGCTAAAGCTGCCGTGTAGCTTTCCCACAGTATGCTCCATTTTGGAAGCCATTTTGTTGAAGACAATTAGTGAAAATATCAATGCAGGTTGGTCTCCAGAAAAATGGCCTCCGCCG
>VKOC01005438.1:0-41154 GCA_009364415.1 Spea multiplicata | reverse complement strand
GTGATTGCTGTTAGCAGTTTGATATATATATATATATGTATATCAAACTGCTAACAGCAATCACACTCCTATCAAGCCAAGGCAGCCAGTACATGCTGGGACCTGGGGATGATAGTAGTGGGATTACAGCCTCCCTATGCCATGCTACAACCCCCACCCCCCTTACACATCCATGCTATCACACACACACTCATTCACAAACATTTAAATACTCATTCATTCCATTAATCACACATACTTCACACATCAATCACAAAAACCCTCCCCCACCCCCTTACCTGAACTGCAGATCTCTCACTCGCAGACTTCTGCAGGGGCCCGGCTGTGCGAGCAACTTTTCTGGCCCCGCCCCCAGAGGAGGGAGGGGGGAGATAGAGTTCTGTGAGGAAGCTGCAAGCTTCCTGTCCTCCTGCTTCTAACAGAAGAGACGCTGCTCGCGACCGGTAAGCAGCCTGGCCCCAGCAGACTTTTTTGGGGTCTGATTAGAAGACGACCCCGATTATAAGACGAGGGGTATTTTTCAGAGCATTTGCTCTGGAAAAAACCTCGTCTTATAATCGAGCAAATACGGTACTTGGTCTTATATTTTGTTTTTGTGTTTTTAGCAAAGGAAGATTCATTACTTTAAGTCAATATTGGCAATTATAACATTCCTTACAGAATTAAAATATGCACAAGTAAGAATAAGAAGAAAACATCTTTAATGCTGTAATTTACCTCCAGAGCACGTAAATCAGATATCCCTTGCTTCCTCTTACTGGAGCAAATTAACATAATGAACACCAGATTCCAAAATCAGAAACCTAGAATTTGTGTTACACTAATTTTTTTCCCCTCACTTTGAGTTTGCTCCTTAATTGTCTCTTCAATGTCTTGCATAGTCATCCTCATACGATGGAATAGGATGAGAGATTGGTTGCTGTGTTTCATGAGTTGGAATCAATTAAATTGGGATATGTATATTGGCTTACTAATTTATGATTGCATCAGAAACATACTGAAGTTTGGATGTACCGTGTAGGGAAAACATCTAAAAATGAGTTAGTTAAATTGGGTTTCAAAGCTAGATTTTCTGAGTGATTCTTCTAGGAATAAAATTAAGCTGTAGGCTTTCAACTAGAAACAATTTCCAATGTGCTATTTGTTTCCATATCACCCACTGAAGAAAAAATATATATTTTCTCCTATAGTAGGATAATGTTAATGTTCAAAACTAATTATGAATGCTTAGCCAGCCAGCCTAAGACATTGTGCTGCCCGGGTTCAGGAATGAGATGCTGCCCCCTGAAAATGCTCACACGCTAATGCAATTCAGTTAGATAATAATGTAATTCAGTTCGCCAGTAAAGCTAATGACAGTGTTCAGTGCGCATACAGCACACGAGACTTGTGCACATGGACCAAAGACGATTTTACCAAATTTTTTGTTTCATTTTTGGTCCATTCTTTTTCAAACAACAACATTTTGTTTCCTTCCCTTTCTCTTTAGACAGAATTTGGAGGGCTTTCTCCATTTGGAAACAATGTTTGTTGTCACTCACGCTCTCAAGCTGTGTCAGACTCTCATTTACTCTCTTTCACATGCTCATGTCGCCCTTCCTTCTCTGCCGACGACTTTGATGCACTTCCGCAGCTCCGTTTATTCTTGTGTCTCTTCTTATTTCATTGTCCCCTTTACTCGAGATCCGCTCCATTAACCATGCCTCCCGGGGCCTCCACACACCCTCTCCCCTGATTGGAGGAATGGGGGAAAGGCTGTCTCTATGGTGCGTTCTGTGGCTCCGCTCTTTTGCAGAAGTACTCCAAGAAGCCATGACAGATGTAGCTTCGACTCACGGGCCAGGCTCAGCTCAGTTGCTTAATTAAATAAAACACCAACACACAAGATGGGTTTGAAAAGGCCACAGCCGTTTTATTTAACAGTCATTGTCCTGTAAAACCTGAAATAATAAACATAGATGCGTTAACAGAGACAATGACGTAACCAAAACCAACCTAGCTTGCCAAGTTATCCAGGTACCATACCACACACCAATTTTGGGAGGGGACATACCAGGATGCCCCAACCCGGACCTGAGGTTCCAAGCACCACTCCTTGCAAGGAACCTCCCACCGGTTATGACCACCAAGGATCATACCACCACATTAACCCCTTGGATACCTGGCAAGCTACCGCCCACGACTGTGACTATTGCAGCAACACCATACCACACACCAATTTGGGAGGGGACATACCAGGATGCCCCAACCCGGACCTGAGGTTCCGAGCACCACTCCTTGCAAGGAACCTCCCACCGGTTATGACCACCAATGATCATACCACCACATTAACCCCTTGGATGCCTGGCAAGCTACTGCCCACGACTGGGACTAATGCAGCAACACCACGCCACAAACTCAACCACATAAGGGGAGGGAGGGTGGGACAAACAACACCAGGTAAGGTTAAACAAAATGGATCCTTACCCCTGTGATCACCAAACTTAAATATCCTCCTACCAAAACTCCTCCCCTAAAATCCACAATTCCTTCCTTAGCCTAGCCCTGCTCAGCACTCTGTCAGGGCCCACTCTAGTCCATTCTGGCCCCCGTGGGCTTCATAATAATGCAGGCGGAATCATAAAGAAAGGGAGATGAACAAACGTTTCTCCTCCGCAAATCAATGTGGAATATTCTGGTCTCTTGGAGCACGTCACACGGGTACAGCCTCTCCCCTATTCCTCCAATTGGGACAGAGGGTGTGCGGAGTGGCTCCTCCCCTTTTGTGGGGGCGCTCCAGGAAGCCGGGTTAAAAGCAGACAAAGAAAGATGAAGAGGCAAGAGAAGAAGCTGAGCCGCAGAAAAGGAGACAGGACCCGGAAGCAGTAGGCAGAGATGGTAGAGAGACATTGAGTAAGAGAGTTAGAGAGAGTAAATGTGAGAGCTCTGCTTAGTTCTTATTTATGGGGGTCACTCCTTGTGTTTGCTAAAATTTTAATTAGTATGAATCCAAATGTCTACAGCAGACTGAACGCATACTGACGCCTGAAAGAACATGTATTCTATTGCCACTGGGACCCATGTAAATGCCAGCTCTGCTTACATCAGTTTAGTGTCTTTGTCCCTATGTTTTAGTAACAATATAATATTCCATAGATCACAGTGCTTATACTATTTAGATCCATGTGTTTTGGCACATGCTTTCTTGAACTCACACTAATGAGATATTTTTCAACATTTCTTAATGTGTTTTGAAAATTAATTTGGCCCTTCCTATCAAAAGAGTTAAGGAAAAAATGTCTATATAATTCCTTCTTTTATAGTGAGGAAAGAAGCTCCTGGAGGAATAATATATTTGATGCTACATAACTAAAATAACCTCCTGTGGATGAGGTTGTTTTGAAGAGTTTAACTTTTTCTAATGACCTTAAGTCAAAAGTAAAATTACCTGTGGTTTCCAGCATGCAAGTTTCTGAAGTTTATACATCGCCATCAATCACCTTTCTAGTTTTACTATGATATAAAATTACTTTGAATCATTCCTAGTTCAAAATCTAATACGTTGGTGTAGAGCGTAATTCTAGAACTTTTATGAGTGCTAGCAGCAGAAGCATTGGGAACAATTTAATGGATGCAAGCAAAGGGCATGAAGCAGCACTGAAGAAATTATCACAAATGTGTTATGTTGCTAACCCTCGTGATTAATCTACGACCAAAATGGTTCTTCCTTTATAACATTGCATTATATGGTCTTAATAGGTTAGGAAAGTCCAATAACATCAAACTTGAAGAAGTTTTAAAAAAACCCAAATTAAACCAATGGAGGAAAATGGTATCTGAAATCAGAAATGCAATCAGAAGGGTAGAAAAAGGCCTAGGTTAATGAAAAAAAATATATATTGCTTATGTCTCTTAACAATGCAAAATCGTAAAGCAAATCACATGAAGGAATTTGGAAGTACGTCAAATGCAACCTTGAAATGTTTTTCTATTAGACTGCACATTGTTAGAAAAATCTATGAGCTTCACAATATGACATCACTTACATATACATTTTAATAACTTGGATTTATAGGGCAGAATAATCCATGTCCTCTGGATTATATGAAGACAGAAAGATTTAGGGGAATTATGTCTGATGCGTATAGAGACAGCATAGAGCTGAAATTCCTTCTAGACTTGAGTGGACTGCCAGAATTTCTAAATAACACTAACAATATATCAATATATCTAGAGATCCACTGCCGGCCTACCCCTTCCTGATGGTACACATCACTGAGAACCCTAAGTTCCACCTTGTCACCACTACTGATGACCCAACTAACTTTTTTTTGGGCATACCTGACCAAGTTAGCTACTTTCAGGGGGGGTGCTGCACATATTGAAACGCTGCTTCTAAAAAGAGGCATCAAACCACCTGCATTTTTACACCTGCAATTGTGTAACTACTTAAATGGCTTACCAGATCAGGCAACAAAGCATGACTCAAGAAATATATTGCTTTAAGATACTCTGCAGATCGGAAAAATGGCATGTTGAATTATATTTAGAGTATATGCCCTGCATATCAGTTTCAGTACGCTGCGTGGTGTTTAAAAAGTTTAGCCGCTCTGTCGCACCTTTTCAAGCAATGACTTGAATCACCTTTTATCACCTTATCCTGATAAAGGGATACATGTATATTGCTACTCAGTCTACAGCAACAGAGATGAAATACTTGGTCCTTCCAGAGCGTTTTTTTCTTTTATTCAATGTCTACCGGGGACAAGATAACACCAGAATATGCAAACCCTGCTAACAGTATGCCTTTCCCTTTACTTCCGTCTATCACAACATTCTTCTGCTCTATTGTCCAGGCCTTTTCCCCACTATACTATACAGGATAACCTTACATTGGTAATGTCCCCTCATCTTTTATCCCCATATTAATATTTTACAATCCCAAGACGGAACACCTTGATGTTAATTAAAACTCCCCATGCAACTTTCTATCTTCCTGCAAGAATAAATTAAATATCAATGAACATCCAAACATCATGTGCTTCAACACTTGCTGAACTGTGTACCTTGGAAATCAACCTGTTGGTTGATATTGTGGAAGGAACAAATCCTTTCATCACAAGACAGATTTGAGTATTACACTTACAGTAGACATGGAGAACGTGGCTTTTATGTCAGCAAATTAAAAAAAAAGTAGTTTTGAGGGACTGAATGAAGCTGCCGGTTGTGAGAGGGCAGAAGCGAGTGACTAGGAAGGTGATCTCCCCTTTTCTTTTTTTGTGTTTTCTTTCGTCTTACATTTTGTAAACTTGCAGTCAGTCCCATGAAATACTCGTGAGGCAAACTATGATATTGTGCTGTTGACAATGAAGCTATGTCTGTTTTAAAACCTGTAAATGCTAAAAAAAATAAGCTACCATCTCAAATTAATATTATGCAGAGAGGTAACTAGGGCGCTTGCCTCCTGGACCAGGTCCCATCTCGCCCTGACATCACATCCATTTTCACCCGGAATGGGAACCTTTTAATTCACAAATATACCTAATTAAAGGAGCCTTTGGTCACCCTATTATCTGTGCCATTTTAGATAGCAATCTTTAAGTGCTGTAAACAATTTACTGCCGCGGGTATATTTAATTTGAATCAATGTGCCAGTAAAAGTTAGTTTGTATGACGCTTGTATGATAAATTTGCTGCTGTCAAAAGCTATCAACACTGAACATACTCCTTATTTTTCTTCCAGTTTGTATCACTAGCATTTTATTCTTGACTGCACTAAATTAACAAGCAGATTCGGCAGCGCTGTCTTAGCATAAGTGGGGTGAGATTGACACAGGGGATAATTACTGTCGGTGCAATGCTGGCACATATTTAATCTTCGTGAAAAACAGTGGATTAGTGTGGGCTCTCTCCTAATTAAATATAGCAAACAACTTTTTAGTGTATATCCCTTTAAATACCCCAAACGCTTGTTTTATTTGAAATATGAATAAAACATTTGTTTTATACATATATAATCTTTGCTTAAGGATTTCTTTGAGGACGAAAAACAACCTTGGATGTTCCGAGTATAAATCTTATAAAGGTGTATAATATGTGTAGACGGATGCCTCCCATGTGTCCCTGTTTAGGACCGTTTGTCTTTGGGTCTAAAATCCCTCTGTTAGTCTTTGGTTCCCTGATGCCCTGGTGCAATGTCAATGGAATTCCTTCTTGACTCCAAAAGGCAATCAAATTCTTCCTTGGATCAAGAGGCTCTAAAATATTAATTCTATTTATAGCCCTGTATGTTATGCCTTTCTAAAAATATCCAGATCCCTGTTGAAGGCATCTGATGTATTTGATAACACCACCTCCCTCCTGCAGTGAATTCCATAGCTTTATTGTCCTTACTGTAAGGAATCCCTTCCTTTGTCGTCTATGAAATATCCACAGAGGGTGACCTCTTGTTCTTTGTACATTTCTGTTAATGAACAGGTGACTGAAGAGCTCTTTATATTGGTCCTGCATATATTTATATAATGTTATCATATCCCCTATAAAGCACGGTTTTTCCAGTGTATATAATTTCAACTTTTTTAGTCTCTCTTTATAACTAGTTTCTTCCAATCCCCTTATTAATTTTGTAGCCCTCCTTTGCACTTTTTCTAGTTCTATAATGTTCTTTTAAGGACCGGTGCCCAGAATTTTACAGCATATTTGAGGTGAGGTCTTA
This sequence comes from Spea multiplicata, assembly GCA_009364415.1. Lineage (NCBI taxonomy): Eukaryota > Metazoa > Chordata > Amphibia > Anura > Pelobatidae > Spea > Spea multiplicata. Next base: position 34,460 of record VKOC01005438.1, on the reverse strand, counting down.
CCATTGACCTGTAAAGAGTCAAGATGATATCCTCCTCCCGTGAATCAATACCTCGTTTTATGCATTCCAAAACCTACGTCTATTTCTGTTAATTTGTAGAGTAAGCTTTTATGTGGGACCGTATCAAATGCCTTAGCAAAGTCCAGATAAATCACATCTACGGCCATACCCAGATCTATATTTTTACTAACTTCTTTGTTGGATGCTAATAAATTGGTTTGAGAACACCTGTCTTCCACAAATCCATGTTGACTTCTACTAATTGGATCAAGATATGTTCTTGATGGTGTACGTTTAGCAACCCTTCAAATAATTAACTTATGTTAAAATAAAGACACAAACAAATAGGCGTGTGTCTTAAAGGCCACAGTGTTATTGAGCACTGTGACTATTTTAAGAAAAAAAAATGTAATAAACTATATGAAGCAAATGATCAACCTTTTAACTAAAACTTGACTACTGACTGGCTCACAAACCCCTCTGCACCTTATGTCTAATTTCTCCTGTCTAATCCACACTGACATAAACCCTGGGCACTGTGTATGCTAATAATATTCCATGTCCAGTCATACATCCTATTCATTCATTCATTCATTCATTCACTCATTCATTCATAGTGATGTAACAATGCAATGTGCAGAACATCCTTCTTCTTCATGTATTGGATTTTCATAATACATAGTGAAATCAGTAACTTCAAATTGCAACTGTTCAGTAAAGTTCCACCTAAGTGAATATACTGCAAAGATTTTAGTTAAAACTACCAAAGCTGCTTAGATAAACCCAAAGTGGAGAAAGAAAATCATGAGCTGAATGAAGGAGAGCAATAATGTATGCATGGATTTGCATGCTTTAAAATGCTCTGACATGTAAATTGGACTCCAGTGTCCTTTGTAATCATTTTATTCACTTGAATGTGCTTTTTAATAGTGTTATGATTGCAGAGTTGAAAGAGGAATTGCAGTTGGTTTTGCAAAAAACTGTTCCAACTTTTGTGTCACAAAATATGTGTGAAAAGTTAACCGTAATATTGACCTTTCCAACTAGTGCTTACAGCGTTCTGTATAAAGAGAAATCTTTATTCTTTAATTGTAATGAGTGAGTCTTTGTTTTGGCCTATTTTGAAAAAAATATAACCATGTTGCAGATGATTACATCAAAGCACAAATTTACATGTCTAATTAGAGCATGTATATACACCATATGATCGTATTGGAACAGCCCTAATTAATGAGCTTAGGTGTTTCGACCATGCCTATTGCTAGCAGGTGTATACAATTAAGCACATAGACATCCATCTCCATAGACAAACACTGGCACAAGAATTTGTACTGAAGAGCTCAGTAAAATTTGCTAGATTTGCTCTGGTCCACTGTAAGTGCAATTATCATTAAGTGGAAGCATCTAGAAGTTACAACAGTTCAGCCAGTGCTGCAGTGTGATGAAGCAAGTAATGTGTAAAAATCACTTGCCCTCTGTAGTATCGCTCGTTATAAAGTTCTGGAAGCAACATCAGGACAAGTACTGTGTATCAAGAGCTTTATTAAATGGGTTTCCACTGCTGAGCAGCTGCTCATGAGCCAAAGATCACTATGCACAATGCCAGGCATCAGCTGGAGTGATGAAAAGCACACCGCCACTGGACTCTTGAGAAGTGGAAACGTGTTCTCTGGAGTGATGAATCATTCTCATGGAAGTCTCATGGATGAATCTGGGTTTTGTGGATACCAGGAGAAAACTACCTACTGGAATGCGTTTTGCGTTCTATAAAGTTTGGTAGAGAATGGATTATGGTCTGTGGCTACCTTCTCAGGGTTTGGGCTAGGCCCCTTAACTTCAGTGAAGGGTGATGTTAATGCTACAGCATAGTATTCTTCCACCTTCATTGGGGAAGGCATTTTCCTGTTCCAGTAAGACTGTACCTTTGTGCACAAGGTCTATAAAAACAAGTTTAATGTTGAACCTGATCTCAGAAGATCTTGTAGAAAGCTTTGCCATGAGGGTGGATGCTGTTATCAACCCAAAGAGGCAGGGTAACTCCATATCAACGCCCATAGTTTTGAAATTGGATGGCCAACAAATTCATATAGATGTGATAATCAGGTGTCCACGTAGTATACATAATATAATATACATATCACACAAACACTCTCTCACACTCTTCACATGCTCTGTTTTTTTCAGTGAGAGAGCATAAGAGTGTGTGTGAGACAGTGAATAAGGGTGAGTGATAACTCACATTTGTTAGTTATGTTTCTGATATTTCAGCCGAACTGAAAGGGCAGTAAACAAAATGTGTTGTCCAAACACAAATGGACCAAAAACAAAGTGGAAAACGTGTCGGAATCATTTTTGGTCCATTTGCACAAGTCTATTTTTTTATAACATTTTATATAAAGTTTACATTGTTCTGCCTTGTCAGATGCATGCTATGAATAAAGCAAAATGTAACAAAACAATAATTGATCAATCTTTATCTTTTTTAGCTGCATCATCCTTCCCAGGGATTTCGATTTGGAACGGTTCGTGAAAGTAGCGCAGAAGATTATGTGAAAAAGAGCTTTCCTGAGATGCATGAATATATGAGACGCTACAACACACCTTCTACTTCTGATGGAGTAGCATATCTAAAGTAAATAGCCCTTCCCATTATTTTTTTGCCATTATGAGTCTGTGAAGAAATAATCATTTTAACTTTTTCTGTTATTATGTTTCTGAGTAAGCATAACATCATAACATTAGCTTCTGGAATTAGTGTTGGGCTAAAGCTGCGTATGCAGGCTTAGAAGTTATAAGTGTCTTAAGTCTTTGTAGTAGTTTAAAGCCTTGATACCCTGCATTAAAGCTCTAAATCCATCAAGTGAAAAAAACAATCTTCACGTAAATCTCATGACAATTAAAAAGCCTCTCTTAGCTATGCTAGCTCTTTATCCTGTTAACAGTTTAAAATTATTTTTAATATTTTTTTTTTAACCAAGCTTCTGTAGAAGACGTCTAACTTGCATATATTCGGGGATTCTGCGGCGGCCATAAAATGAAGTAGGATGACTTCAAAGATACAAAATAAAAAAGAAGGTGCATGCTAGGGAATGTTTTGTTCTATACACAAGAGACTTAACCAAAGTACAGACATGATACTAAAAGGTAAAATCAAAAAGACCCTAACACAATACAGTGCAGAAATACTGCAGACTAGAGACTGGCTTATTGAGCAGAAGTAAAATATATTGCTATATCCATAAATCTTTCCTTCTTTCTCACTTAAATAAAAGCAATATTTTGATGCTATCAGTTAAAATATTGGTTATTCAAATGCAACATAGTTCCTTTGTATACACGTATTAGTCATTTTTATTCCTAACTTTTTGGCACCCAGTAATTGATTTATGATTAATAATGTTTTGAAATTTACCGTTTTGTACTGAATTTTTTATACATTGACAGAATAACTGGTGAAATGACAAGCATTTCTGATTAATAATGCTCAACTGGATGTTTCTTTATTTTATGTGGTATATATATATATATATATATATATATACTATTTCTGTACCCACTGATTTATACAGAGACTGTTTTATTTTCTTAGGTCAAAATTGCACAATAAAGGAGAGCAGCACTCTACTGGCAATGCTAGACCGTAACCAAAACTAGGAAAGAATTAGGTTAATAAGGAAAAAAGTGACAGACACATTTACACTATGTACATTTTATAACATGGCAGGAAAGAGCCACCAGGTTAATGCCACAGCTTTGATCCCCACTAGTAATAGATAGTAACCCTATCTGAAGATAACACAGGTCAATTTTAATAGTTAAGTTGTTGCAAGTGTAATATAGTGTTACTGTTACTTCTGAAATAGTTTTCATTTTATTGACCTAAAATCCATGTCTTTTTTTCCATTCCGGATTTTATTATATCACGTTGCGACCTATAATGTAATATTACGACTAATACTTTATTATTACACAGAAATGACCCAGAAACGCTGGATGCATTTATCATGGATAAAGCCCTTCTGGATTACGAGGTGTCCATAGATGCAGAATGCAAGCTACTAACAGTTGGCAAACCATTTGCAATTGAAGGTATGGTTGGTCCAGATATTATTTTTGATCAGTATATCATGTGAGAGAATACTTTAGTAGCATCTGGAGATTTATACGTAAACGATTATTGCTGAATGTGAAGTGTGTAGCATGATTATTGCTACTACATAATGCTCGATATTTCATTTATTTTGTTTATATTTCAAAATTCAGCACTGTGCCTATACATAATGGAAGTACCTCTAACAAAATATTCATTTTTGTAAGCAGAAAATTAAAGTTACATTAATATTGATTAAATGTACTTGTTAAAAGTGTAATAGTAAAACATACATAGTAAAGGTCAATTACTCACAGAAACAGAACATTCATGAAGAATAATTTTCAATATAATTGACATTTAATTAGCAGTCAGTTCATTAACTAGCATTGTATTTCTTCATGCACGGTGGGAGTTGATATATGATGATACAGTAGCTGCTTAGAAAACATGTGGGGAATTATGAATATGAACTTGTTTTAAGAGGATTTAGCCAGGATCTAAAAATTGTTGACCTTTACCCATGGGTTGGAAGCAATAAGTGCCTTGGAGACCATTGTTTTGCAGGGAGTTCTTGGCTTCAGCTGACAACCATCACTCTTCTCCTACTGTCCTGCATAATACCCCATTGCTCTGTATGTTCCCGTAAGGGGAGAAGGAGAAGATAGATCTGTGGTGCCTATCCCAATATTCCACCCTATGCTACCAGAGACAGGGTACATATAGGGATTAGTGTAGCTGCCCCCTGGGGGTTCCAGTCCAGATGCTGCCCATTTGACCCTTCTTATCATCTCCCTTTATTCAACTCACAATATTTTTAATACAACACATTCTTTACCCTTTAGCATATTTAGGATGACATACCTCTGCTTTTAATGTTGAAGTCAATTGCTCAGTATATTTTTTATGAACACAAAAGGACATTTTTTAAGAAGACTTTCCTACCAGGAGTGATGGGTGCTGATAAAGGGCCTCTGTATACCTATGAAGATATTACATTAAGAATCAGCTGTTTCTTGCTACAATGGTCGTGTAGAACATTAACCGTGTCTACACTGTATTTCTGATAAGCACAAAACAGGCTTATTAATAAAAGTACATATCCCCTGACACTTCAAATGGGGACACCTGTGTTGGGAAATGTGACTAGAAGGTGAGAGTGGGCACATTCAGATGTGGGTATATGATGGGGCTGGAGGCATGGCTACAAAAACGGGACAGTGGGGCAGCAACGCTGGACAGTGCCAGAAAGTCTGGACTGTCTCATAAAACCGCAGCACTAGTACTACTAGTGTAGTAGTAGATCAGGTCACTGTTGCATTTTAAAATAATTATATACAGTATTTCCTTGCCTTTTATATACTCTAATGCATACTATGCATAGATTTAAGTAAATATATAAACATATATAACAACATTTGAATAGAAATGGGATAGTAAGCAAACCATCCACACATTAGCAAGAGATGAACCAGACACCATCATTGCCCGCATTTCAGGTCTACAAGCCAAGCTCATGCTCAAATGATATAGATCAAATGACCGTCTGCTAGCTGAAGAAATTACTAAGGTGTCAATGAAAGGTACGGTTATCATTATGGGAGACTTTAATTTCCCTGAAGAAGACTGAAAAAAAAAATCCTGCGTCAGCAGGAATAGAGACATCCTAAATTTATTTACAGGGACCGTGTCTGTAATCGGTAGGCAATTGTTAGAGGAGCCAACAAGGAAAGAGACGTGCATTCTGACGTCACTGTAGGACAGTAGTGGGTTTCAGTGATTATCAATCAATGTAGTTTAATATAGGAAGACGGGTTGGGTTGCACCTTCATTAAAACTTTTTTTTTTGTTTTTGTTTATCGAAAGGCAGATTTTCCTAAAAATGGAAAGATTTTTAGGTAAGTCTTTGATGGCCTGGATATCGTTAGATGGAGTCCACTATTTAAGGGATGTTCTGCTAAATGCAACAGAACTTTGCATTAACCCCTTAAGGACAATGGGCGGTCCCTAAACCCATTGAAAAGAATGCATTTTTAGCCCATACACGTACAGGCTTTGTCAAAGTGTTAGTAAGACTAAAAGAAAAGCATTGTTGTACGTGGATGTATCCTCTGAAGGACGGCAGTAATTATATTTGCTAAGTCACATTTTTAAGAAAAAAGGGGGCCAATCAACTGAGAAAATATAACCAGTTAATAGCCTATCCTACAGTGCATTCCTGCTTAGGGCCATAACAACTTTTAAGTCATCTGTACGATTACAGGCAAAAAGTCTCCATTGACATATCGCTGCTCCTGCCCATGTAGGAAATCCAGAACTGAAATGTGAGACAAATAAATTTCCCCAGCACAAATAAGCCAATGACCCCATATGTTTTGTTTTTTAAAAGCTTGCTCTACAATCTGTCCTCTCACGGTGAGTTTTAGCTCACTAGTGCAAACTACAAAAGAAAAATCTCCATCAACTTATCAGTCTAACCCTGGTCACATGGGCAGTCCAGAACCCAAATGTGAGACAAGTTCTGTTTACATGTGGGAACAACCGCAGATTTCAGCCTTCATGGGCCATGTCGTTGGGGTGCAGTTGGTATTCCTAATGCATAATGTGTAAATCCTTAATCCCTAATGTTTCATGGCACAAGTGAGCTGAAACCTCAGGCAATCCTTTAGGGCAGCCTATTAGCTAGAGACGCTGTCTGTTCTCGGTTGAGTTCTCAAACCTTTTTGGATGTAACGTCATCCTTTGGTCATGTCTTTGGGTACAAAAGTCAGTCTAGACTTAGACCTCCTTGCTCACTTGATCCCAAAGGGGTGATGACCACACCTTTCTGACAAGGGCTATGAAGGCCAAGATGTACAGCTGGGTTTCTTGGTTTCCTTGTGCAGTTGAGATTTAACTGACATTTCAGATTTGGGCTGCCTGTTCTCAAACTTTCTTGCATTGTGCGTTTGCCTAGTTACTCTGAAATCATGAGATCCTTTGATTAAATAAAATGTTACTGCATTCATAATTTTTGCCAGTAATATGTAATTTCCATATCACCCAAAAGCAGCCGCTGCAACGATATAATAGTGAAAACTGAAAACACTTCTTAAAAGTGCATTTACAGGAAAACATGTCACATCTGCTGTTTATTTGCTTAACATATTACAGAGTTCAATTAATTAAAAAAATACAAGTTGAGGTCTTACTGTAGATAGAACTAAGGGCAGACTGTACAGGCCAAGTTGCTCTTATCTGTGACAGAATCTATGTTTTAGTGTTTATCTTGAGACACAATTTTATTTTTAATAATAGGTTTCTATAAAATTCAGCCAGGAGAAAAAACAGAGGAAATAAAATGTACATTAAAGTAATTTCTCTTATTCTGTGTGTTTGCACTGAAACTGTTTAAACAAAATAAATTAACTTGGGAGTTATTGATTTTCTCTGTATAACAACTAAACCTATTTTGTATTTTTTTTTCTATTTTTGGTAAAAAAAAGGATTTTGTATTATCTTTGCTGTTTTTTTGTCAATAAGGGCAAGCATGTTTTTTGTGTTTTAATGAATAATACATTAAAATAATATTTATTATTAAATAAATATATAGTTACCTTTAGGAATATTCCTTGCAATAGTTTAAATCATTGAAACAACTTTACTATTTTTAAAATATATATATAATGGCACAAGTGAGCTGAAACCTAATACATATATATAATATACTATATATATATATATATATACTTCCCAAGTCTCTCAATTTTTTTGTGCATTGTCCAGCGTAGCTGCCACACTTTGTAAGCAAAATGGTCTACGTAGTTCACATATAAAATGCATATATTCTCTCTTAACTATTTAAATTATTTCTTATCAGTGGGAGAAATACATTATATAGGGATCATATATCCTTCTTGCTGCTTCTTATTAATAAGAATAATGAAGCAGCTCAAGTAATTATAGTAAAATATATATTATCTGCAATGATCGTCATTGATTTAACTTTTGTCCCTATTTCATTTAAAATGGTGATCTTTAATCATTCGCACGTGGAGGCTGTATGTGACACAGGCTGACATATGAATGCCTTTCATTCATGAAATGAAAGCAGAAAGGCGTTTTCCTTTGCACTGCGTGAGAGACGGGTGAAATCTTATTGATTGTATTGTACTGAGGAATCTAAATGTAATGCCGTGGATAGAATGCCTCTGTATTCTGTCTGATAACATGGGCTTATTTATCAAAAGTCAAGCAAGCAAACAAACAAAAATAGGCTTAATTAATCATTTTCATTCATATTTAGCAAGACCTTATACATTGTACCACCATAGAACTTTAGGATGCATTTGTGAATGCCAATACGTATTTCTTGTACCAATATAAAGTTAATCTGTCACCCGTGGCAGTTTAGGTTTATAGAGCATACAAAATCAAGGTAAGAGATGTCTTATCTTATAGACAGCAAGAAATGAGGAGGAAATAGTCAAAACTCTTGTCAGTTACCTGTGTGACATCACTAAAAAAATCCCAATTGTAAAATTAATATAAAATATTTTCTATGCTGTACCAATCTCCCCAACTCAATAGTTCAGGTATAACATTCCTTCTTTATAGTGGGACTAGCAGTCATTAGGAAATATAAGATGATGTTATCTATGATGTTTCCTTGTCTTCTTGTCAGTGTTATTGCACTGGCCACCCTAGGCCTAGTGTGGTAGGTACAGAACTGGTGGCCTGGGTCACTTCACTAAGGGCCAATTTCCTCATTGAGTAGTTGGCTTCCCTTGTACACAAGGGCTCTTGATTGGTTTGTAGAGACAATGACCTCTTGAAAGTAGCTCATTCATACTGTGCAGACAAAGCACAGGGGTATGATACTATAGCGTAGTGGTCTTCCCAAAAATAGCATGCCCCAAGGTTTAGGGCCACCTTTGTGACAGGATCAGACTGATATGTGAATAGCGATTTTTTTCACCTGTAATTTTACTATAAGCTAAAACTTCAGATGCTTTCGCAGGCTATCTCAAACCTTTTTTGGATGGTACTATGCAAAAAGGTGACACACAGCTGAATTGAAGGCATGGTAGGCCAGATGGCAGCTGGGTATGCTGCCTTAGATCAGATTTAGGGCAGCAAACCCCCTAAATACATCCCTGTATTACTTAATTCACCAACTGGATTCAGAAGAGGTAGAGAAGCTTTGGCATTGATAAAAAGTATGTATTATAAGAAAGGTAGTGTAGATCTTACATTCAAATATTAAAAGATGCTCCTATTTGAGGTTGAAGTCCCCATACAATATAATAAAACATATCTGCCAGGCACCTCTCTGCTCACACCCTCCGTTTGGGCTTCCTCTGTAAGTGTACAATGCACTTTTTATATGTGTTTTCATTTTGCTGGTTGCGACACCAGAGGGTAGATGCAGATACTTTTTTCTTTAGTATTATATTGGTTGAACAATTGAGTAGGCGAAGGGGAGAGTTATTTATCTCTGAGAAACCCAAGTTTCATCTTTCATTTTGCAGATGTGCATATGTGGTGAGTGCTCATCAGATTCATTATTTGGTTTCCTTGACATTTTCATGAGTTGAGGGTCACTCAGCTGAGTTTTTTCTTCAAACATCTTTGTGAATACACTGAGATCATAAGGGATAATTTTGCACATAGAGAATTCCCAGCTTTATAAATCGTATCAATGAAATTGGATTTATGGTCCCTTCCTTCCAATTCTTCAAATATTATGGTCCCCAAATCCATGAGAACAAATGTCAAAAGTCAAAACCAATCTGAGACGTTTTACGATTGTAGTCAATTTGGTTTAGTGACAAAACCTCATAGATTGCAGTTTGTGTAAAATTACCTGGAGTTCAATATTAAGAAATGTGTCTATATGTTGAGCATTGCTACTGAAGGCAGATCTAGCACAAAGAGCTTAGTTTGGAGCAATCAGTTCTTGTTTTTATATTAATGCGTATTTATGTTACTATACGTGTATTTCAGTATCCAATCAAAATCACAATTCTTTTTTTGTTTAGGTTATGGGATCGGTCTCCCACCAAACTCCCCACTGACATCGAACATCTCTGAATTGATCAGTCAGTATAAGTCAAGTGGATTCATGGACACGCTACATGACAAGTGGTATAAAGTTGTACCATGTGGAAAAAGAAGTTTTGCTGTCACAGAGGTGAGAATTAGTAAGGAAAAAATTGTTCCTTAACCCTTAAGGACAATGGGCGGTCCCTAAACCCATTGAAAACAATGCATTTTGAGCCCGTACATGTACGGGCTTTGTCATTAAGGGGTTAAATTAAGATTATTTTTAAGGCTCCTCAGAAACAGTGTTCTGGATCTTCTGTGTGAATAATAGTGGCATGATCCAACATAAAAAATAAATAAAAATATATATATATAGTGTATAAGTTTAATATATATTTTGTTTTATGGTTTATGTTTTTGTGTGGGAAGTCACATTGGATCACCTGCGACTGGTGTAGGGTTAAGCGACAAGTATTTTCTTATATTATTTTTTTTTAATATGTGATTGTGTCGTATTCGATAAATCTTCTGCTTTACTGTTTTGTACATATAGAAGGATATCATCAATATCAATTAACTTACTCAATTGATGTCTGTTGTCAAAAACATGCTGAATCATAAAGGGAATAGCATTAGATATTTAATAAAGTATTGCTTCTGCGACAGAAAAAGAAGAATCTTAAGGAATAAATGATTCTGCACACACAGAAATCTCAGGGCAATAGAAATGAAATAGAATAAGTCTGGCATTTATAAATAATTGATATGCTTATTTAAGTATTTAATATCTAGTATTAAATGCAAGTACATCATATTTAAAGGTACAAAAGCAAAACCGGCCAGTGTTCTATCATTCTGTTTTTTCCTAGTATCTAGTGGCAGCGTCCATTTTTTATAGAAAGTTTAAAAGTAACATGTTATAACAACTATTTTCCTCTTAGGGATTATTTTTCAGTTGTTAAATTGTTGTTTTTAATTGATTCAGGCAACTGTTTAATGTGGATCACATGCCTGGGAATTCTTTGGGTTTGATCCGTAGCCATCTGCTTCATTTCTCCAGGCGGTGGAGCTATCTGAGGCTATGGCCGCCTTCTGCTATGGCCGCCACCCACTTCCGTCCGACTCCTCATACACTCCCTGCATGTTGGTAGTTCCAGCGCATATAAGTAGCAAACCTAGCCCCGCCCAAATGTGCAACTAGTCCCACCCATTCACATAGCCACTCCCTCAAAAGAGGGAAAGCGTTCAGGAAGGCTGCCTGGGATGTTCTCAGATATGGTGGATTAGGAAAAAGGAGAAAAATTTAAGACAGAAAGAAAATATTCCCTTATTTGAAAAGAGTACTTGAAAGAATGACAGTAATTGGCATAGTTGCAGTCATACAAAAATAGGTATTCATAAAAATGTTGTGCTGTACAGAAGAAGAATGCATTTTAAATCTCCTTGAGGCTGCTCCCACTGAAATCGGAGGGCAAATAAAGAGAGCATATGCATAGGGATGATTGAGATTAAGCCCCCTGTGTATGAGATCTATCATATGTATGAAGATGCATATGACAGCTAGAATATATGCATGTACTGTATATATATTTGCTACCATACCGTCAATATATGTGTGTTCAATTCAGAATAACTCTACAAAGCAGTGATTGTAAATGAGTTGAGTTGGACATGGTATTTCTCAAAATGTACCCGTCCGGGGGAATAATAAAAGTCGTCATCCTAGCCTACTTATAATTCATAATAATAATCATAGCATCTTTTGTAGTTATTATTCCTGGCTATGCTTAGAATTATATTACAATCATTCTTAGAGGATGCAGCCAACTCACTTGCATTTGAAGAAAATGTTCCAAATGAGGCCACTTAAAATGAAACGGCTAAATCCTATACAAAGGATCCACTAGTCATTAGTAATGGTTATATGCTAAATGAACAGGAGGGTGGATTCGGAAGCAATGGGGGAGCTCACAAAAGTGCCTGTAGCAAAATTCCACAGCGGAAAAAAAATATGTTTTGCTTGGGGGATAAAATGTTTTGTAGAATAATTATAGTTCCTTTCCTTGTGTCTCATTATATTATCAATTTTATTTGTGTACTGAAAGCCTATACGTTGAGGCATTTAAGACGTGATGTTTCATAAGATTCAAACATAAAGTGAGGTCCAGAGGTCAACACAAGTGCTCATACATAGATAGCTCAATTTATTTCTTTCATTTCATGCTGTTTTAACACTGCCGGCAGCAGGAAGCACAAGGTAAAACTCAAAATGGCACATGGATTACCCCTCACTTCCTGTTGCTGGGCCCTCCTCTACACACCAGGCCCACAGCAGGCATGAAAGTTAGGCAGTGGGGTGATGGGGACAGGGAGGTATTGGCACAGGAGTGATGGGCACAGGGTGAATTCGGCACAGGGGCTGGACAATAGAGGGAAAATAGGTCCATAGGGAGAAAAGGGGCAGATGGGTATGGACACTAGAGGAAGGCGGATATGTACAGAAGCTGATGGTGAAGGAGGGGAGAGGTTTGGGCACGGGGGGGGGGCAGCAGAGAGGTATATACACTGGGATAGAGGCTGGGATAAGAAAAAGGAATTAGTGACTGGGAATAAAGAAATGGTCTCAGCGAACAACACTGATGGGGGAGGGTCCCGACACATACATTTGTACTTGGCCCCAAAATTCCTGATGGCGGCCTTGTATGTATGTGTTTATATGTAATTTCTTACCCACAGAAATTATTGATTGTTTGGTTTTTTTCAGGACAAGTAGTGCTTTCATTTGAAACCGTATTCCTAGATATAACTCAGTAGTGGTTTGGTTCATATTTTTTTTTAGATTTATATTTTAGATAATCATTATTTCTGGATTTATGACTTAAACATTAAACATATTTGTTTCCTATGACACATATTAATGTAGCATGAAATGCTGGTTATAATCTGCTTACGTACGTTATTGAAATAAATCACCTGTGAACATAGCATTTTTTGTTTTATACATTTTGTTAAAATTCAGTTTCAACTGGTTTTTATAGTGCCCCGTTTTAGCAGCACAAGGTCTGTAATGAGACCCTGATTTCCTCTGATTGTCTAGAACATAATGTATTTGAAACTGCATGTACTATTATAAAAAGTGATGTATGGGCCAATTTTCCCTCGCATATATTTGTGAGAGCACTTTGTGTGCAAAAATACAATTGAAAAATGCTTTCTCTGTTTACTGCTCTGAAACATCAATATAAAATAGAAAGATCTGGCGGAAACACATACAGCAGAAAGACTGAACACTCCCTTGCAACAGTCACAATAGCTTACATTTTGGGGGCTCTCGCCTTCTCTGCTGTCACATTGACCAGTCCTTTAGCCAGCCTATAATTATTATTATTGTATGTGTATAATTAGCATGCTGAATTGCTAATTTTGTGTTATTTTCTTTCTAATAAGTATGTTTCTTTGTATAATGCCAACATTACATTTGTTAATGTTTTTGAGCAAACACTAGCAATATGATGATGTCATTGTACATTGTAGGCATGTTCTCGTTTCAAAGCCCCCTGCCTGCCCCCACTTTTTTTTTATAAATCAATCCTCTAATTTATTTGAGAAGAAAAAGAGTCGTAAGAAACAGCACCAAGTTAGAACTACTTGAAAATATGTAGATTAAAATACAAATAGTGTGAATCCATAGCGGCCAAAATACCATATTTTATATTCTCCCTGAAGTCTGATATTATACATATTTATGGTAGACAGTAGCGATCTAGAAAAATGTGCTATTTAAAAAAAAAAAACTAAAATTGGGAATGTTATTTTTTTCTTTACAATGTAAAGTAATATCCCGTGAGGGCTTGACAGACAAATTGAGTCTGTCTCCCTAGTGTACCAAGATTATTCATATGATGATAAAGTTGGATTGAATTATATATTTGGAGAATATTTCCATCAATCCATCCTGCAACCTATTTAATATGATATTCTAAACTACAACTTCGACTAATGACTATAACTGGTCTACTTTTTAGATCAATGCCACTTAATCTCTTCTCTGATATTAGGAAATACTTTGACATCCTATATCCATTACACATTTTCTTATAAGCAGAAATTAGATTTGTATGACTATAGAAGACAAAGTGAATCCAGTGTAGGATGAAAATTATATTTAACCCTTACTTATGCTGGTTGAACCTGGAGGCTAGGACAATTTCTAACTTTTCTATTGTTAGATTATATATGTATATTTTTTATATTTGTGTGTGTATATAATTTCATATATTTCATATTCTAATTATATATATATATTTAGTTCAACATAAATGTCTTCTCTTATATTCTCTTATAAAGCCACCATCATTTATTAGAGGACACCTGTAACATTATAATGTCCAATGGTATCAGTCACCAACAGTCATAGACATTTATGCTCCGTAGCCTCCATAAACACAGCAATTAAAGAACACCCGTTTTATAATGTTTGCAGATACATTTTATGGGCTTTTCAGTGTTTGCTGGACGTTAATCTAGGGGTGAGAACATGGTATGGGATCATAAAGAAATGTTAGTAATGCAGAGTTGTTCTAATATTAAATTAAATTCCCAGTTCATGCATGGAACCAGTGGCTAGTGGTACTTATAAGAAGCTGCTATGACTGTGTATACACAGTAGTGCATGAATAAAGCAATGGAAAAGAAAATAAACAACTTAGTTAAAGTATTGGCTCTGAGACTGCATAACATAACAACCACATGTCAGAATACCATTGTAGTAAACTGAAGATAACTGTCCCCGGCATTATGCCTGAATGTTGGCCATGTGTAATCACCGGCATCACAAAAAGAAGAAAAAGTTAGTCTTACCTTAACTCTAATGAGTCATTACCTATTTTTATACATTGAATATTCATTGATCAGTGCAACCTACAATGTCACTAAACGGTTATCAGACAATGATCAGTTAAATAATAATAATAATAATATGCATATAATATATTTACTAATGTGTGTGTGTTTCTTTTTTGCTTGTATGACCTTGATGAATTCACTCTTTGAGATCATTACCAGCCAACTTTTGGTTGTGCAGCAGCCTGACTGACAACAATATTATTATTGGTAGTATTATTATTATTAGTATTATTGTTCAGTAAGTGCACATCATTAATTGTGACATGGGCTCCACATTTGTGGGTGTGGGTGATCATGGAGTTAACGCAGCACAATCGGTCTCATGGGGGCAATTGTACAGCCTATTTCAACAAATATGCACTCTATATGCAGTTATAATCATGCCTGGGCGTGCCACTTCTATGGTACTCTCGGTTGCCTCACTTCTCGTCCATTTCTTAGTTAAACAGCTGTGTGTCCCACGACGTCAGCCAAAATGCCCACTGACGTCTGCGGAAACGCCCACGACATGTCAGGAACACACGGAAAGTCAGCAGCCCCCACTGACATTAGCTAGACTTCCTGCCGGCATGCTGCAAGGGAGGGCTCTGGGTAGCCAGAGCCATAAAAATCCTAGGTATGGGTGTAATATGTGCCCCCTTTTTCCAGATGGTTGAACAAGGAGTAAATTGTGCGTGTTATACCCGAGATTTTACAGTACAATTGGCAGTCAGGGAATAGCTGCCTCTGATGGAACTCTGATGGACCAAATTAGTACCATAGCTATTGAGACCTTTGTCTTGTAAGACTTTCTCATGCATATGTCCCAGGCACGGTAGCTTCTTCCAGGCCTTAGATTATGGCTCACCACTCATTAGAAATGGGGGAGCCTGACAGAATAAGAGGGGCTGTGGAGTGAATACTCATGGGATTTTGTCTCTAGATCTTCCTCTCAAGAGAATCAGTGGCTACACCTTAATAAACATTATTGTGTGTGCTGCCTATGTGGCTCACTGTAATGTACATTGGCATGGGGCATCTACCTCTTCTGTCCAACGGTCAGTTAGTGCTGGTATTGTTTTAGAACTGGAGACAAGGAAATACTCTACCCTCTTATTTTGACTGATAACACATTGGATCCAAGACTATTACCGGGGGAATGCCAAATTAGCAGTACACATTACTTTTCTAGAAAAAAAAACAACAAAGCTTTGTACTATAAAAAGGAGAGACTGAAAGGCCAGAGAAACACAACTGGATACAAAGGGTTAAATTTCCAGTTTTACGTTTAAATTTTACCTATAACTTTTCCTATCGTTTCATTTCCAATTAATTGCAATCGTTCGGGTTATAAATTGAAAAAGCTACTATTTCTGTCATTCATCTCATCGCAGACAAAGCCTTTCAAGGGAGTAAAGTGTTGCCAAACCACAAACTATTGAAAATAATGCAATGTTATTTCTAGTACATTAATTCATTTTTCATGCATATTATTTTCACAGACTCTTCAAATGGGTATAAAACACTTCTCCGGGCTGTTTGTGATGCTCTGTGTAGGATTTGGCTTATCTCTGCTTACCACCATCGGAGAACACATTGTATTTAGATTGGTTTTACCACGAATTAAAAAAAAATCAAAACTTAAATATTGGCTTCATACTAGCCAGGTACGTATTTAAATCATTTTGGGTTCTGCTTTTATTTCGACTGAGGAAAAGACAATTATAATTCTATTTAAAATCTTCCCCTTCCATAACTTGATGCGACCCCTTTGACAAGTGGGGATTCGAGTGTTTTGAGTGTTTAATCTGCTTATATGGAAGTGCCACAACTTCTCATACCTTATTTACATCTTGCTAGTCTGCATGCTGCCTTTCTGTGGAAGTGTTGGTTTTGAAAGAAAGCATACCTTTCAATAAATCAATTGTCTGAAAATATTATTATATTATTACTTTATTCCCAGGGTATTACCAAACCATGTTTCGAAGAATAATGCATTTTATTTAAAAAAATAATATTTTTAAACACAATTGCAGTTTTATGCACACTATTTTGACTTTTGACTGTGAAATACGAATACCAAGATCCTTTATGAGAAGGATAATGTCCATTGCATGTACATATTAACCCTTAACAAATCTATAAAATAACCACAGACACAGAAATTGTAAATTGGATAAAATTGGCCGTAGCTTTATTTAAAAGGGTATAAGAGGCATTAACAACACAAACCATTTAATGTAATAACCAAATAACTTCTTATATAATACACCAAATACAATCCGCCCCTTTCTCAGCCAGATTGTGTAACACCAAGCCTCTGTCCACCTCAACACAGAGGCGACCTTTACCCCTTATAAAACTACGACAATATTACATACCTTACATTTAAACACAAAAGGGAGGGGGGGTATTACGCTCGCTCAGCAACAGCTCCTTGAAGATTTCTCTTGAGGTGAATTTAATCTCCCTGCGCGCAGCTTATTTATTTATTTTAGAGTTGACTCGCGCCGTGTGCACAGCTGACTGCACCAATCAGCTGTGCTTATTTTTCCCGCCGCCCAGAACACCCACTCAAACGCTCGTGCTGCAGCACAGCTGATTAACCAATCAGCTGTGCTAAATAAACTGCCTGCCCAGCAACCTAGAATTAGCTTTAGCTAACCTAGCCCGCCCAGAACTTTATGCCTTGACTTTCCTGACCTTTTAGTGACCCCTGTTATATAACTAATGTCCAGCAGTGAACAATTAGCGCGCCGCTTAGGCAGCTTGCGCTTTCAAAGAAAGACAAAAGGTTTAAGCTGTTATTTCTTTGCGGTGTCCCTCTTTTTTTGGGGGGAGAGGGTTATTCCTACTGGGTTATGAAATTACAATATAAAGTGTGCTTACATACTGATTTCTGTCCCTGACAGCCCCACTGCGAGTACTTTAATATGCATTCTTCGAAAACAAATTAATATATAAATCAAGCACTTACCAGAGATAGAACCTGAAGCAATTGCCACTCAGTGGCTGCTTAAAGCAGCCAATCAGTGGCAGGAAAGCACTCCTATTGTGAAAATGTGTTCAGCCTCACAAGACTCTAAAAGGACCACTCAGCTACCATTTAAATTATACAAAGCCTGAAAAACATCACATTTCCATTGTGCATTGATCTCTTTTTCTAAGCTTTTGGCTAATGTTTACTTTTCCTCCTAATCTATTGTCAAAAGCTTTCATGGCTTCACTTTCTGTTTATAAATGGACAATTAACGCCAGCCATTGAATCATCGTTACCCTTTATTTTTGTTACCTATATCATGCAGTGCTACATTTTATTCTCTTATACTGCTTATTGATTGGTAAAGATGCAAGTTCAAATTGTTCTGTAATAACACAAAAACCATTATTGTTCTGGAGAAGCGTGCATGGTAATTGGGTGTAAATGCTTCTTTAGTAACAACATAAAAGCTAGAGAAACAAGCCTTTATAATTCAGCTTACTAGACTGCTATCTTGGCTAAAAAGATTTAGAGAAATATATATATACTTACATACAGTATAGTGGTAATGGTGATGAGATGATGCTTAACACCTTCATAGTCTTCTATCTTGATTGTACTTAAAACCCAAACTAAAATGCTTTTGTATGCTGTAAAAAAAGACACAATGTCATTCCAAGGTGAAGAAGGGGAATAACAAACAAAAAAAGTGACCAAAATTAAGATCTACCAACCCCTAGGCTGCCTGGAGCTTTGTAATGGGGCAGAGCTAGCTCTATATTTGACGCTAGCTAAACCTTAAATTGGTGGGGAGTAGGATTGGTGACCAAACACCACTCCCCTGCCTGGAGACTCAGGGAAGCAGCGCTTCACCTGGAGATTGTGAGTAATACCCAGATAATTGAACATAAAGGGTTTTTTTACATTACTTTCCTTTATGTTAGGACCTAACAATCCCTAAAGGCGCCCATGCTCTACAGCAGTGATGTACAACTCCAGGCTTCAAGGGCCACAAACAGGCTACAATTGTTGGATAAAAAAGTAAACTTAGCTCCTTTCAAAGGAAGAAAACAATGTTAGAAAGGTCATAATATATACCTAGAAGGCCAGAGGCTTGGATGTAAGGAAATGCAAGGAAGTTTTTCTTTACTGAGAGGGTCATATATAAGTGGGTCAGCATTCCAGCAGAAGTGGTGGAGACTGATACATTATGAGAATGTAAACATACATGATATAGTATATGGCTGTCCTGAACCTAAGATGAGACTAGTTATGTTTTGACTTCTTTTACATCCCGAAAAATTAGACTAGATGGGCTAAATGGTTCTTATCTTCCCTTATATTCTATGTTTAAAAGTTAAAATTCATAGTGCATAAAGCGTCCGCTCTAATTAGTAACCTGCTGCAAGAGTTGTGGTTTTTATTTGGTTTAATAGTTATGAGTGTGGAGTTAAGCATTAGTAGGTGTTTGTGGAACTGTATTTGGTTTGCATTGTTGTGCTTATGCTGTCACCAAGAAGAAATGCAAGTAGCCAGGTGACAACTCACAAGTACCCCTTACAATCCAATAATGTTTGTGTTCTTCTTTAAATGCAGCGTCTGCACAGAGCTTTAAACACATCATTCAATGAGGAGAAATTTCAGCAAAAAATGAAGAAGGTGGAGAAAAGGTAAAGTAATGTTTATTAATTTACTAGGGGAAAGTCATACAAAATGAAATCACACATTTTTAAGTTTAGTTTGATGAAATTACATCCCTGCTGCCTAAATATTATTATACAAAAAGGTATCTGTTCTTGTTCCCCAAATAATCCAATAATATAATATATAATATAATACATTATTATTAAATATCTGTATGTCAAACTATAAGTTAATTGCAGGTCCAACAACTCTTCAGATCTGTCACTTGCAATGCACAATTACTTCCCAATTAAGCGCACCATTTACTTTTGAAACATGCTATTTAGATTTATAGTGTACAAGGACAATGTGTAAAGGCTACTGTGTGATTATAAAAACATCTGATATTAATTTATTAATTTTGATAACTAGTAACTTTTCTTTTCCAAATGGGGATCTAGTCATGAAACATGCCATTGATCAGAAAAAAAACAACTTTGGATATTTTGTGTATATATATATATATATATTATATATATATATATATTAAATATATATATCCCAAAGAGCTTACAGTCTGCATGGGAATGGACATCTTGCAGACACAGTAAGGCAGATGGACACCTGCAGATCTCTTTGTGCATGGAGTTTGAGTTCTGTTTCAACCAAGAGCTCTTTTCATAGGATATTCCTTTAGTTTTATCTATAATATACTTTGACATGTGTTATACATTGAAGAGATAATGAATGGGAGGGTATTCTTTAAATACATAGTGGAAGATCATGAATTATACATAGAAAAGGTTTAAACAGCTTGGAAAATATTATAAAACTATAAATCCATTTCAGGCCATCAATAGTTTTGGTACTTTTGGTTAGCCATGTAATCTTAGACACTTGTTTTAAAAGTATATTTTATTTTTAAGGTGCAATGCCGGAAACAATCAACCTCGTGTATGGAATATACCCAACCAAAGCTGTAACAGAAGAAAATACATCATCAAAGATGCACACAATGAATTAACTTTCCGACACCAGCAAGATTTGCCTCTGCCCCAGTTAAGGAGGGAGACTCCAAAATTACTAACCACCAACGGCAAAACGGAGTCTCTGAATATATCTAGGATCTCGGTGATGCAGGAGCTAACAGAACTGGAAAAACAGATTCAGGTTATTAAGCAAGAACTGCAAATAGCCATGAATAGAAAAACTGAACTGGAAGAGTACCAGAAGACAAACAGGACTGCAGAATCCTAGGAAACACAGTCTTGGCCGTGTAAAACTTAATCTAGAACTTTGGGTATCAGTGGAACGGTTGTGTCAAGGACAGATGCCATGTGCTGTGGGGACACCAAGCAAGAGTAAATGACAGATTTTCATTACTCCTAATAAGATTTGTTTGTCGTTTTGTAGGATTCAACCTGTATTTCTTTTTTTTTTTCCTGTGAATTGTAAGCCAGTATGAAAAATGTGACCTTGGACTCTTTTAAAATCCGGAACCACACTTGCCCTTGTATCCCTCCTATGGCATTAAATGGAGGTTTTCACATCTAAGCCCCTTAATGTGCATTAATAAAAAAACTAAAATGATTTTGAATTATCTCTGCTGTGTCCTTTTGCTAGTATTTTCAACTTTTATCAAGGAAATTTGCATTTAATGTGTGTCTCCGAAATTGAAATTTCAGCAGTTTGAGGGTAGTGGAGAATGAGGGTGAGAAATTAATTACTTGTCTGCACTAAAATGGACTTATAAGAGAAGCTTAGCAAACTGTTAGATGGAATCTGAAATTGATTACATTTTTAAAGAGGTCAGTGAAAGAGATTTTATGTTCATTAGACTTTTTGTTCTATTTGAAGACTTCCCACATGAGAACTTAATGATTTATGGGTGGAGGTGTGAGGTTTTTTTTCTTGTTTTTATTTTTACATTCTGAAGAAGAGTTTAAAAAAAGGAAAAATAATGCTTTCAAAAAAACATAAAACACTTGGAAAAATTACCTAAGTCTTATTTCACCATTAAGGAAGGCAGCACTAGAGATAAAGTAATCTTATGGGAAAACTGTGCATGATAATTGCCTGAATAACTTAAGTGAAACTAAGTAAATATTTTGCAGTTAACACCGCTTTTAATACAGTATCTGCATCTGCTCTATGGTTTAAGGGTACTAATCAAAAAGATTAACAGGCTCCAGTCAGTTAAATATTAAATATAATAGACATTTCCCAATCAGGTCCATCGTTAACATGGGGTAAAAGGGGTCTAGTCTTATCTTATGGACCCAGAGCAGTCCATCCCTTGTGCTCCCTCAACAGGCTCCTGGAGTGATCTTAGGCAACAATGATGGTAAATATGGGCGCAGTCGCCAGCATAGACCCCTCCAAATGTGCCCCTTTGTGGTCTGCACCCTTCCCAATGTTTCACAGTGCTTCATAGATCTCCATTGCCCTGTTTTAGGTATTATTAGTATTATTAAAGATTCCACTCTCCTATATGATTTATTTTTTTAAATACCACATATTCCAACATAGTCCTGTAACAGTAGTATTAGAACAAAATGGCAGATTATTCCTACATAAAAAAATAATTCCTACATAATAAATGGAGAGCCTTGCAGAGAATTAACATGCAAAATATATCAATGGATATTGATCACTTAGTTTAGCATAATACTTCTCTTTCCATAACACATAAGAAGATGGATTATTCATGAAACAGTAAATTATAGATGAGCTGGTATGAAATGAAACATTTTATCTCAGAGCATTAACTATGTATTATATGATGTCAATGCAACCCTTCTCATATGACCCCCGATTTTTCCTAGAATTCCTTTGAGGAATTTAGCTGTAATTGCAGCATGTCCTCTGATAATACCACACTTATATATAAGTGATTAAGCTTTTGTGTGCTTGGATTTTATGCATTTTCAGAATGTTTTAATTTTATAGTGTACAGTTCTAAAAATTCACTCATTTCATCAAATTGAATTAACCAATTTGAAAGGTAACAACCGTACTCCACTGACGAAGCCAGTCAAGGCTGAATAGTACGTCTGGGGTTTTTGGTTCCCTCGTGCAGAGGAAATTTTCCTCACATTTCCATTTTGGACTGCTCTTTTGGGTGAGATCAGACATATGTAGGTGGAGATTATTCCTCTGTAATGGCACAAGAGAGCTAACATTTGAGATGTTCCCAAGCAGGGGTGCACCGTAGGAGAGGCTTTGAAGCAGCTGTTTGTCCTTGGTACTCATCTCATCCTCTTTTTTCGTATGGCAACCAATTTGAAAGGGTTAGTTGATCTGACAGCTACGCAGTGATGTGGCTTCAGGTAAACAGCACAGGAATAACTTTAGTGTGCATTTCATTTGTCTAGTTGTGTTCATACAAGTTGTGTTGTTGCACAAGCAGCCACTGATGTTTGGAATATGGATAAGACAGGCCCCTTAGAATTGAATAGGGTCCCTCAATCTCAAATGGGGTCATTTGAAGGGGGATGCAATGCATCTCCCAAACAACATGGTGCAAAGGAGTATCCACAGAATTCATTTTTTTGTTGGCCACCTATTTATTTGATGTTTTTTTTTTTTGAGGGGGGGGGGGTGTGAGCAGACGGTTAGTAGTAAATAGCATTGTTTGACAATGCTTGATGGGCCCTGAAAAGATAAGGAAGTTGATTCTTTGTCACAGGTTGCGCACCCTTTGGGTGGACAGTAATTGCATTCTGCAGAAATGTACAATGATTAAACAGGGTATAACAAGTCGTGAATAACATAACTATTTGGACTTCCAGAGATAAAACGTGAGAAGGGTTAATAATAAAGCAATGCCTTGCAGGACCAGTTCTGCCTTTGTTAACTGCAAGTTCTACACTAAGAATTGTTGAGCGCTACCATTGTGCGTTTGCGTTTCAGAGTAACTGATTGAAAGCATAAGTAGCATGAAAGTTATACATTTAATTTTCTGGCACCCATATTTATAGAATGGCAGATGGCAGCAGGTGGACTGGTGAACTGGAAGATGAGGCCAGACAAGCCAAGGTCTTACACAGATGGAACAATACTACGGTACTGATAAAAAGGAATAATCATAGCCAAAGGTCGAAATCTAGATAATCCCAATCAGACCAGGTACAAAGGGCAAACACAGGAACCTAGTCAGAGTCCAACTGGACAGGGACATAGGGGAGACAGGAATCCCAGCAACCACAGAGCCTCCTGCTGTCATGGCCGGTAGGTGCATGGACAGCCATGTTCAGGGCAGCTGATTCAAGTCCCGTGGTGCTTGACAACAAGCATTAGATGGGCATAAAGCATGCAACCATCTGGTCAGTAGAGATAACCCTTAACCTGACAAACCACTCAACTTTTGAGTAAATAGACCAATTTTAGTTAGCTGAGGAAGTTAGGCTCAATGATCTCCCAGTAAATATAGATATTTTAGAAGGCTGGAGGAAGAGTGCCATCTGTTGGACAAAGCTAATAGTGCTGGTAGTGCCCCCACACTGTGCATCGAATTGAGGCACTCCATTTTGATTTATATGTATTCTCAGTGGACATGTCGTGCTCTGAGCTTGGCATTTCTGCTCAAGCAGATTTGTTTGGGGAAAATGTAATGAAAGAGTCTTTACTTCGCTAGACAATAACTACCAGTCTATAATAAAATAAAAGTTACAGAAACCTGTAGGACCTCAGAAGTCCTGAAAGTTTATGTAACTTAAATATGCTTTGACTGAAGATTCCATATTCTGTTGGGCCAATACAATGATATCTTGAATGATTGCAAATATGTCTTACCATTCATTATCTATCTGGTCTTGAACGAGAAAATACAATGACATTTATTGGTTTGACACATCTTTTGCAGTAAGAGTTTGCTAAACCCTTTCATCTTCTAAATGATTAGATAGGAACAGAGATGCTGAACTTAGGTACACATAATACAATATTACAAACAGTGTGCCACAAAACTATCAGTAACCCTAATTAGTGCTTCTTCTTCAGAGCTGAATGGTGTCGAGCAGTTCTGTAGTTTAGATTAATGTCCTTAACACTATCTGATCCCCTCTAGATCGCACATTTCGTTCCTCAGCTTTCTTGGCATTCTGTGTTTCATCTATATTTATTTTAAAATACCGATTGTCGATTGTAAAATTTTACTAGCATACTGATAGAAAGTCAAGAATTTTGGATGCAAATATTATACTATACTTTCATTTCTTTAATCACACACTTGATAATAAAGAAAACATATTTAACAAATAGCAAACATGTTAAGTTGTATAACCACCAAACAACATTTGTCAGCAGAGGGACATTGTATAAGTCTTATTGCTGCAACGAATTAAAATGAAATATGCTTCAACATAAGACCTGAATTCCCAAAACTATCTTGTGAACCAAAATCCAGGATTAAAGCCTAAATAACATGTTGGGGGAAAAAAACCAAAATGCATACGAGAGAAAAAAACAGAAAATGTCACACACAGGGTGGGATAATATTTTTTTCTCATCTTTAATAACATCGTGATTTTTCATCCCCTATGCTAGCAGAACCCTACAATTGTTTTATTTATTGGCCCAACAAAAGGTATCAACTTTAGCAGCAGCACTTCTCATAAACAAAACATCAAATAGCGCATGCTGAGAGAAATAAAAATAATATAATAAATAAATAATAATAAAAATAAACCAGTGAAACACTGTGAGGTACACCTACCCAACAGCAGTATTGGACCTAAAGCCTGATCTTGGAAGGAAGAAACTCATACTAACACAACCAGACACTAAAATGCCAACCAAGACACTCACAATTTCAGACACACCCAGACACAAACACATCCAGACAATAAAACACATGCACACAGACACCCACACATAACATACTCAGACATTCACACTAATACCACCACTCACACTAACACATATGCACACACTCACACTAATACACACAACCAGACACTAACACTTAGCCATGTATAACAGCAAGGCTCTGTGTTAAGTGATTTTTTAATTATTAAAAAGGGTCTTCCCTTTTATCACTTTTACACCTAAATGGTTTTAAATCACTAATAGAGGTATAATGGAGATACTAACATTTATAGTAGCACACCCTCAGACACTCACACTAACACACATGCATACAAACACTCATACTAACTCACTCTAACACAAGAACCCACATCAACACACATCCTATAAACTCACACTTGCAAAACAGGACAAACCTTAACATACCAAGATGCACAACATAAATGCAAACTAACATACCCACACAGACACTATCATACAAACACACAGTAATATACCAATACGCTCAAACATACCTCGACACTCACACTAACATAATTAGACAATAACAAACACACACGCAGACACTCACACTTTCACACCCAAACACACTTATATACTCCAACACACCAAGACACCAACACCCATGCTTACATACTGAGTCACACACTAACATATCCAGACACACTCACTAACACACACACAGACCCAAACACTAACATACTCAGACACACACGCAAAGACCCAGATACACACTAACATAACATAAAACAAATTACCCTTACACTTACCCTGCATGAAGCCTCAGCTGGTCTCAATGCACCTTGCATACAGTGGAAGCTGCAATGCTATCTTTGCCCCATGCCGCCATCCTTGCTGCCAGGATCAGCCTTTGCTCGACGCCGCGTTTGCAAGAATGTTATGTAGACATTTTAATTATTTGACTTCTTTAAAATTGAGCAATAGGGAAGTGTTCATTAAAAGCCCCTACCCTCCTCATGGCTCATGCAGCATTGGGTGGCTGGCTAATAAACAATCCGTTAGCCTAGGCTTTTGCTTAAACATGCTTGCAAATTGCACCATTATTATTATAATTATTATTATTATTAACAGCCATAATAATAGTAAATCAGAATTATATAAATAATTCTAATTGAGCAACACTTCACATATTTTATTGATACATTTTGTTAATAAGTTAAGTATTATTACATTAAGTATTACAATAAGTTTGTTATTTTTTGCCCATTTTTCCTCAGAAAAAGTTAAGGATATTGCCATGATTTTAGATTTCTTTTCCTGGAGCCTACAAGGGTAGGGAATAATCAGGGATTTGGATGCAAAACAATGCTTTGCTTTATAGTCTTTTGGGGTTAAAGTGCCCAAGTCATTTAACCAGTCGCACCTACATTGCTCATACTTTTTTGCTAGTGATTATAAATGACAGCAATATGTGTAATTATTGTATGGTTTATCAAAGTACATCTGCGACCCCTTCTTCCTGTCTCCCCGTACCGGCTCAAAATAGTTTAGAAGGGCCCTTTCTAAACCAGGGCAGAAGGGCCCTTTCTTAACTATTTTGAACTGGCATGGAGAGACAGGAGCCTATCTGGGTCACGTGACTTCATGTGACCCCGCAGTTAAACCGAGGCTACTCGCACAGCGTATGAGCAGCCGGACAGCAAGCTTCAGGAGCGGTGAGAGGTAAGGGGGGGGCAGGAAATGTAAATGTGTTTGAATATATATATGTATGTGAGCATGGATGTGTAATTGTGTGTGTGTGAGCATGGATGTGTAATTGTGTGTGTGTGAGCATATATGTGTCCATAATCACACACACACAATTACACATTCATGATCACATACACAATTACACATCCATGCTCACATACATACATACATGCATTTATACAAACACAATTGCATTTACACATTTATTTAAATATTTAAATTGCAAAATTATAGACACGTGATTAATGGGTATATAAGAGAAGCTACTACAGTAGACTTGGGAGTTACTATTTTAGCTCTTATAAAGAAAAGCAATATATATATTAGCTCATATATATTAGCTCAGTAAAAGCTAGCTCAGCAGTAAGTCCTATCAGCAGAAACTGATGATGACAGCACATGATATCACTTTATCACTTTTAACTTCCCGCTTGAAGTACACTGTTTTATAGACATATCACTATAATTATTAAATATAGACAATAAAATTGCATATATAATCCTTACACTGCAACATGCTGTATAGACTAATAATTAAAAAAAATATTTTTTACCCTGCTCATGTCTCATGTCCCTGCTCAGGAATAATAGTTTATATATATATATATATATATATATATATATATATATATATATATATATATATTGAATATAGCACTAGGGTGTGTATATTTACTAGTGGTGCTATATTTGCCAAACTGCTATTGACCAAATATGATATGGAATCCTGATGGGCAACAATGTAACATTACAAAATGCTTGCAAGCCAGTCAAAATGGCTACAGGGGCCTCAATGTAATAAAATGTAAGCTTAGGCAAGGTTACACTTTGGGCAACACAGAAACGTGAAATTGTTTTGCACCGGGTTCTTTTTAGGGATAGTATGGCAATGGTGACGTATGAAGGACTTAAATATGTGCTAAGGATTCATGTGGTTTCTTCTGGGTGTGGCAAAACTTACTATACCCATGATATCTGTGAGTGTGATTGACCCAAAATAGAAACCTGGAACCTTTTCTGTGGAAAATCATCCATACCAGTACCTGCAAGTTCAGCAAATCCTTTGGTTACCTAGTTTTTCCCCCGAATCCACATTTTTGTCACACAAGCCATGGATTAACACAGGCAATTGTTTAAATCTGCAAAAGAAAAATGTGGTCGCCGCCACAGTTTTTCACCATGTGATAAAAAAGTGTGAACTTAACCTTAGCCATTTTAAATACGGAATTAAATCAGAGCACTTTTGGCTCACATGTCATATAAGTAATAACAATTTTGCCACCTCACTATAAGGTCATATAGTTACAGTCTTTAGGAAGCAGGTATAAGCTGCCTTGTGCTATAATTCTTCTCATACTTTAATTTAAAATTTGGCAGCTTCCCGCGACCCTTGTTGTTTTTCTGAGTTTCCTATGCTATATTATATGCCATTCCCTGTGTGATGAAATTTTTGATGGGCGATTCATCAGCCGCTATAACAGGTTAAAATAGTCATCCCGCAGCTGAGGTTTCTTTACTTCAGGGAGAAAGCCAATGAAGACTTACTTAACTCATTTGAAACCTTGGACACAATACCCAAACAAATGTTCAAATTATTGTAGCAAGCACTTAATAAAGACATAAATCTATATAGACGCATTCTAAACTCTTACAGATACAGTATATAGTATACTCATGGATGTACATAGCTCCAAATTTGTGAAATTTATATGATCATGCTATATTTTGTTGACAATGTATGCTTGGACTTACTAGAATGGGCCAATTATTTCAGAAAAGTATAGATACATATGTCTAACTAATGAAATAACTACCTGTTTTTCAGAGTTAAAGAAAACTCAAATGTACCTCAAAAATATGTATAACACAACATGTAACAAAAAGCTATTTTTGTAAATAAACTCAATCATTTCCAACATGGGTTGCTGCAGAAAATGCTAATTTGAAAACAGCCTCAAAAAGTCAGAAGGCCTGTTACAAAAAGCAATTATTTCAACCATGACAAGATATCTGTTATCTGCCTTTCTGACATATTTTTGCATACCGACTTAAAAATACTCCAAAGAAAATACTTGGATAAATTGTCAAAATTAAAAAGTTAGTAAAAAGAATGACATGAGGAATAACTTTATGGAAATTGTCGCAATGAGCTGAGAGGGAACATATTGAATAAACTAAAAAAAAATGATGAGAAAAGATGAACATCATTTCCATCATCCTACAGACCAATCTTTTTAATAGTATATAAAAATATTGACAAAAATGTAACATTTTTCAATTATAGTGAATTTTTATTCATTTTGTTTAAACATGGTTCCATTTACTACTTCTATTTCACCAATAAATCAGTATGCTCTTAATAAAATGAATAAAACCGCTATACACTTCTCTCAAGATGCTGTGATAGTCTTCATTGACCCATTTTTTTCTGGAACATCGCTCCCCAGTTCTTTTATTCTCCTCAGAATCCTGGCACAAAATGCTCATTTTGAAAGCATTATCATACAACATAGGTAGGTAAAGATGATTCCCTGTCGCACATCTGACCTACTGATCAGGATTTCTATTATATAATTGGCACTGACTTTGGTAACATCACACTTTTCAGACAAACCAGACACAATTTACTTGGACTCTATTCCCGACCCAAATACTTTAATGTAGTATCAAGTCTACCTGGTCATTTAGCCACCAAAGTACTTCAATATTTATAGAAAATCAGTATCCAAAAGCCAATACAGAAAACTAATGAGGAGCTATGAACACTGGGCTTGTTATTCACAACATTCCCTGGCACAATTTATTCTGTGATGTCAAAGTATCTATACCAACCAACTACAGCCAGTGCTGGTGTTTCTCATACCTGAGATATAATGAACGTGAATACTGGTGTAAAATCCCAATATCAGCATCATTGCATCACAATCAACTGATTCAAATCTTGAATGAAATCTACCTGACGTTGACCAATAATCTCATGACCAATAATATTGTCTTTTTGGGTAACCCATGTTATTATTTATTTCTGGAAACCAAATTTGGTCCCACCATTGCTCTCACATCTTTACACTTTGGATTTCCTCTGGAAAGTATGCAGACATTGATACTGTAACCAAGGTTTGAAAATGGGTTGGTTGATGTTTTTATTATGAAATCCTGATGAGACAGAATCACACATACATGCACATATACACATACACACTCATGCTAACACATAAATGTTAACAGATATATGTATACATTCAAACTGCCAACTATTATAGAAAAATAAACTGATTCATATGTCTCCAACTTGGTCTTGGGCTGGTAATCAGCCAATATTCCCCCCACTGGTAACTAACATACACACTAGCAAACATAGTTACACAAACTCCTTTGCACCAAAACATACTTACACAAACTAAACACACATACACACTAATGTTAATACACATTTACACACTTATGCTAACACATACATGCTGACAGATACACTTATTTATATAAACTCATTCTAACACACACTTCTGCTAACACACACATGTACACACTTATGCTAATACGCTGACACATAAACATCCATGCTAACACACACATACACTCTAACATGCAGTTATCTACATACACCTTCCCTAACGTTCACCCTCCACCCTTTTACATTCTGGAAGGCTTCTTTCTGCAACATGCCGCACTAAGGGGTCAAGTAACATCACATTATGTGACTCCTCTGGGTTTCTGCATCCGCGTGTGGGCCAGTCCAAAGCAGACCTGCCCTTTTTAAAGAATTTTGGAGAGGCCAGAGTGGGGCTAATTGCCTCCTGCTACTTAGAGGCCAGCCCACCCCTGATTCTATCAACATGCAAATAGACATTATACAAGACCAACTAATACAATACCAAATAGCCTGCCCAAAAAACTACCGACATAAGAGCAACCAAAAAAATCACATTTTAGTGAATCTGCAAATTGTTTTGTGATTGACAACTCCACAAAATATACCCAATAAACTCTGTATGCCAATACAGATGGCCACCAGATTAGATCTATTCATTACATTATATTTATTTATATAGGGGCAGAAGATTCCATAGCTATTTACAATCAGAGTTGGTAGGATACATTTAAAATGAGAAACAATTAAAACCTGGTACAAAAGCAGAAGAGGGCTCTGCTCTTGTGAGCTTACAATCTAGTCGGTTGAGGAAGACTGCTTGGATAGGTATGAGTTGATTCAGTCAGGATGATCTGCAGATGCTGTTTGATGTTCAGACGTCTTAGACAGGATTCTGTCTGAGTTATGAGGAAAGGTTGTACCCTTCTAGAAAAAGGTGGGTTTTCAAAGAGCTTTTGAAATGTGCATATGAGGGAGAAAATCTGACAGAACAGGGAAGGGAATTCCAGAGAATGTGCACAATACAGGTGAAATGTGGGAGTGGGAAGAGGTAATGATGGTAGAAGAGAGACAAAGGTCATGAGAGTAACGAAGACGGCAGATAGGGGTTTATGTGGATAAGAGGGTAGAGGTATAAGGGGTGCAGAGTTCTTAAGGGTTCAGGGAAAGGATTTTGAATTTGGAATTGAAGGATATGGGGGGCCAGTGGAGGGACTGGCAAAGATGAGAAGCAAATGAGGAACTGTGACAGAGAAATATTATTCTAACTGCAGTGTTGAAGACGCATAGGAGTGGTGAAAGACGGGAGATGAGGAGACCAGTTAGTAGTGAGTTGCAATAATCCAGGCGGGATATCACAAGGGAGTGGAATAGCATTTTGGTTGTTTCTTGTGTGAAGAATAGGCTGATTTGGGAGATGTAATTCATGTAATTCAGGTATGTCACAAACATTTAGTTCAAGAGGACAAGAGCTTTACCTGTTACATAATGGGTACAAAACAATGCTGCTGCATAGTAGGGAATATCGTGAAAAAAGCCATTTCATCTGGTCTAAAAACCGTTGGAGGGCAAACTTGGTCCTCTATCCCCTTAAGGACAATGGGCGGCCCCTAAACCCATTGAAAACAATGCATTCTGAGCCCGTACGTGTACGGGCTTTGTCATTAAGGGATTGTAAGAATGATATTTTGAATATTTGGTTAATTTTATTAATTTTAACCCCTTTGGTTTAAGGTTTACTATCAGTATTAAGGAGAACACTATTGTTATTTCTAGATCTAGAACAGAGTATTTCTAGGTCTAGAACAGAGTATAAGAAAATCCTTACTTTTACTTTTTTGAAACCAGTAGCCACTAAAGGCAATTTGCTAATAGTGATCACCAGTCATTATGGATAAAGACCAATGCCTTTGGACGGTTTCTAAGATTGAAGAGAAACTACACCAAAGAAGACCATTTTGATGAAAAATCAAAAGTACTAAACAAGAAATTTAAGGATCTAGGTTATACTGAGGATATTATCAATAAAGCACATGAATGGGCCAGATAAGTAAATAGAAATTATATTGTGCAGTCTAAGAAATTGGGTCTGCAGAAATAATTTAATAAAGGCATTTTTTATTACCTCTTTCTCTACTTCACATAGGAAGATTTGAACGTATTTTGAATCATCATGGGAATGTTCTGAAAGCGGATCCTTATTTACAATTTATTTTACCTAATAGACCTAAGATTATTTATTCAAAAGGAATAAATCTTAAGAATATTTCAGCCCAGAGTAAGCTAAAAGAAATGTCTGAAACTAGTAAAATGTATTCAGGGAAAATACTGAAAATAAAATAATTGGAAATTAAAGGAGAAGAACTTGTCCGTGTCAGCATACTATATCTCTTACATGTTCTTATATATACAATCTGAAATCACAATAATTATAGGCAAAAGATAATGGTAATATTTCTCACACCAAAATGTATTCTTTAGTGTTGCACAGAATTTGTGGTATATGCTCTAATATGTCCATGCGGTTTACATTATGTGGGGAAGATATCTATAGCACTTACCCCTTCATGATTGGGCTGTTTTTGAAATTTTGTAGCCTTCATGACTATGTCTATGACATTTCTGTGGTGCTCATGTTTAGCTGTAACTTTCTTCTTGATTTACTGCACTTGCACAAATTATATATATGGTATATATAATTTTTTTCCAGTACAAAAAGGGCTTCCTTTGATAATAAAACATGGTGAAAATTGACTTTTATTTCTGATATTTATTTGAAATATCTTTTACTAATTTACAAAAGCTAATGAAAAAACTGCTAACTAGATTATAATATTTATTCCAAGTTTAGACATACACAATGTTTTATGTGTTTGTTGCTACTTATGCAAGTTAAAGGGGAATAAGTAAAAATAGTAAATAACTATTTTATAAGGGCATGACAACCCCTTAACATTCTACAATATTTTATCCTATTTTTTGTACTTTGGGTCAAGAAGAATGTATATCTCTAAAGGTAGGAATAAACTATTTTGACATTTTATTTTTTTGTAAATTTTTATTTTTTTTCTTAATTGGATGGTTTCCTTTATACCATCACGGTGACATCATAAAGGTAAATGGAGTTTTTATTGTTTTTACATTTTAATACATTTTTATTTATTCTTGAACTATTTTTAAATGTTTAATATTTTTTTATTTTTATATATTTTTAAATTGTATTATTTACTGGTCAGTAAGCAGCTACTTGTGAGCTCAGAGGTCCCAGGAGGGTCTGTGTTTCTGACCAGCAGAAGTGATCACCTGGTGCCCCTGTCTATTTTTTTAATTTTTTGAATGCGTCATTACCAAGGCAATGAGCAACAAGGAAGCGATTGTTCATTGCTTTCTAAGCTCATTTAACTGCATAGCATGCAAGACAAGTAAATGGGATTCTTTTCTGTGACGTGTCCGGTATGTCTATTGTCACAAAGGGGTTAAAAGTGTGTTTCCGTGAACATCAAAAGAATATTATAAAGAATAGTTTAAATCCATCTTTGATGGATCTATAAATTAGATTTTTTATTGACAGGGGGTTTAAATTATACGTTAGAGACAGTGGCGGAACTACCTGGGTCGCAAGGGTCGCAACTGCGACCGGGCCCTGGAGTTCTGCCAGTCAGGGGGGCCCAAGGGGTGCCGAGCGGTTGCTGAAGACGACTGCTCGGCAACTCTTGTGCCCCCCTGACTGACAGAAATCCAGGACCCTCTGCTGGCCGCCGCCGCCTGTCTCAGCGCTTCATCTCCTGTGTTGGAAGCGTGAGGCGTTTGTCCCGGGTGCCGGCGCGTCACGCTGGGCACCGGCATATGAAGTCATACGCCGGCGCTCAGCAGTGAAGCGCCGGCACCCGAGACAAACGCCTCACGCTTCCAACACAGGAGTTGAAGGTAAGTGACCGGGGGGGGTTTAGATTCTGAGAAGGGGGGTTAGG